>DF237730.1:0-33375 GCA_000708835.1 Klebsormidium nitens | reverse complement strand
ACTATATCGCATGACACAAAGCCGCCAAGCATTGTTATGGTTGGAACTTGGAGACATGAGAGACGGTGGGCCTTCAAACGTGAAAAATGGAGCCCGGCTGCACTTTTTTGAACTGCATCTTATGCTAAATCGGCATATTGAGTGATTGAGGATTGGAACTCGATACGTTAGTTAGGAGGCTTCAACAAAATGGTCTAGGACCTGCGTCCGACTATAGATGTCTAGGATTATTCAACTCATCGTCCAGAACCGCTTGCTGGCTTGACTCAGCAAACCGCGAGATTTGGTATACATGAATCTTGCACATGTACACATGGTGACCGTCGGATCATCACTTTTGCTATCTTGCTAGCCCTGAAGCACCATATTGAATAAGGTGTAGCCGAATTTGAATTGAGTGGAAGCACAGGTGACAAAATTGATGACGTCATCAAAACGAGCTTTCAAAAAGCGTGACGTCAGCAAAACGAGTGTCTGGCGTCAGCTAAAGGAGCTTTGACGTCATATAAAAGAACAAAACAAATAAAACTCGCCGTTAAAAGAACCAAAAGCCCAACCCTCGTCGGTTGGTGTGGCCTGATTTTCTGCAGGGGGCTGGCGAGGGCAGGTACATGTATACGAAGTCCACTATATATGTATACGCGAAAGTTTTTGAGATACGTGACTTTTAAAATGCCATGAAAGTGATCAACCGGGCACCGGCCACCAGCCCCCTCAACTCTTGGCCACGGAGCTCCGAGAACCGGCCACCAACCCCCCCAAGGAAATTCAGAAAAGCGGAGGTCCGGACGCCACTGCACATATGTTTTGACACGATGCCTTGCATCACTGAGTCACATATTGCCATCATATGGCCGGGCATGCGCATGCAATCGATCCATTTATTATTGATATATGCATGCCAGCTATTTGTGCAGTAAAAGTCAATTTGGTTGACTCGGATCATATATATAGTCCAAGATTCCGTCTTTATGATTGCCTGTCAACTCATGCACTCCACAGTCACCGTACATATATACTAAGTGAGATATACTAAGCAAGCTCATATATAAGCAAACTTGGACTGAGCTTGCATGCTCAGTTACTGGCCGGGTTCATGCATCCTAGCCTTAGCCTAGTACGTAGAGCTATAGTATAGCCCCGGTCCGCATATGTTGACACAGTAACCGTGAAGTTGAAACCTTGTGCGCTTGGGTCGACCAACGCAATTGTAAGTAACGATCAATCTCAGATTGAATCGGCTATATGATCAATGGCACGATCCGATGATAATGTCGGAAGGGTTACTACATGGGTTAAGTGCATGTCTCAGGCTTCGATTAGCTGGATTTGTCGATCCCAAATGGCGCCTTGACTTGTCTATGTCAACTAAGCTTATCCGTACCATTACTGCTAAGAATGGTGTGTCCCACTTAGGCGAGCGTAGCGCGCATCAACCCTAGAAACTGTTTTACACAAGTACGCTTTCCTAGTCTTGATCAAAACGGAATCACTTCGATCAAAGACCAGCTCAAGCTGTTGCGTGTGAGGGGTATCCAACAATAAAGCCCAAATCAAATCTGCAGTCACAGATTTGTATCCTGTACCCCAACACTTGCAAGTGGCCGCCACATTACTTACGAAATCGGGTTTGCAAAGCAGCTACTCCGCAGCTACTTTTGGCTGAAGTAGCTGGTATCAGCAGACGCCCGACAATCTAGGCTAATCAGCTGGCAACTGAAGCACGCTTTGAGGGCTATCTAATCTTTCGTTGGTCTTCAACGCCTGCTCGTCCAACACCTTCTGGAGATCGTTGATCCTTACAGGCTTACTGCAGACGCGGAACAGGTAAGCTTTTTAATAATTGTCCAGACCAAGATGCAGGGTAAGGACAGGATAATGGCTATGTCCAAACCAAGATGCAGGGTAAGGACAGGATAATGGCTATGCCCGCTGATCAGGCTTCAATCTACGGCTTAGGCAGGGTTTCAAGGAGTCAAAGATCGATGCTCGTAGCTGCCAAGGAGGACCTTCAACATTTGCAAGACGCCAACTGCAAATGAAAGTCGCGGGCTTTGAGGGGGCTCTCATGAAAGGGAGGACATGCTCCGGCACATCAAACATTCCCGCTTTTGGCTAGCTTGGCAGTTGACCCCACCTGATGTAGTCGTCCATCCCCGCGGCGAGGCAGCGGTCGCGGTCGCCCTCCATGGCGTTGGCGGTGACGGCCACCAGGTACGGCCGCTTACCGGGGGCCCACCGGCTGCAGATGACGCGCGCCGCCTGCAGCCCGTCCATCACCGGCATCTGCACCGCCCAGGGCCCAGCGTCAGGCGACGGGGGAAGCGCGGGCAACATCTGAGCGGCATCGTGCCATGGCAGCAGTGCAGTCCATGAAACGGGGCTTCGCTTCGAGATCGGAACTCAAGAGGCCTTCAAGGGGTTTGCAAGGGACTGCTAGCACTGTATGTAAATGCTGTGATTTGTTGGCAGCGCCGCATATGAAACTCACGCTGAGGTCCATGAGAACAACGTCATAGGGGCGCCGCTCCAGGCTGCGGATGCACTCGATGCCATCCGCCACGCAGTCGGCACGGTACCCTAGCCGCTTCAGCAGCATTTGCGCTACACGCTGGTTCACAGGGTTGTCCTGCAATGGGCGATCATGACGGAAGCTGATTCAGCCCGCTCGCAGCACTCTAAACGACAGGAATGAATCGCGGTGGATGCAGTTAATTGCAAATCAAACCCCTGCTGGGCCCAACAGCTTAAGCAAGCACGTGGACAGTCGGGCCCTTCATCTGGAGCAGCAATGCAAACACAGGCATGAACTGGAGAGTCAGCCGAAGGCTGACACCTGGCGATGCACAATTGGGAGTGTGCTCCCTGCCACAAACCCCCTGGCATTGCTCATCCAAAGATTTGAATGATTGAACGGATGAACGAGGCCATCGTAAGCTTCGTGGTGGCTCAGTATGGTGTGCCTGCGCGCACCTCCGTGAGCAAGATTCGGAGCGCGCTGCGCATGGCGGCGCTGGCTACCATCGGCGATGGGGGCCCCTCGTCCGCGCTGGCTGATATAGGCGGCACAGCTGAGGGGGCCGCCCCGCGCGGGACCCGCAGCAGCTTGGTGAGAGCGTCCCAGAGGTGGCCCATCTTCACCGGCTTGCTCACCACCGCGCGCAGCGGGCCGAGCGACGCCTGCAGCAACACAGGACAAAGCATGGGGGACGGCAGGAGCAGAGCAGGAGACGGCAAGAAAGGCATCAGTCAAGTGCCAGGAAACAGCCGTACGATCAGCACTTCGGCATCTCGGGTCTGGCCATTCCGTCACTGTCTTCGATTGCCTAGGTTCAGAGGTACGCCTTGCACCGGACAACAAAGAACTGTGTACACCAGTGAACGTATCGACGCTGCACACCGGGCGATAAATCCATGCCCGCGTGCCTGGCGCCTCGCACCTTGGTGTTCCAGTCAGTCCAGCTGCACAGAACGACGGCCGGCAACTGCGGAGCAACCTTGGCAATCGGGCACTCCGTGAGACCGACGGTGGCCTTATCAAACGTCGGACACTTGTCCGCTATGACGATGTCAAACGATGTTGCACCCTGCAGGGCAAGAATGAGAAACCAGTGAGCCGTTCAGCGTATACCCCTGCAGGGCTCCAGCCCTCAGTCAGTAGTCGTGAGCTACGGTTGTCCAGTAACTTTTGAGGGGAAGGCGAACGCACAGTGAATGGATAAACGGAATGGATGATATTACACCTGCATGATAGCAGATCGGCATCAGCCACTCAATCTGGTGGACAATCTATGGCAGTGCATGATGACTGAAAGAACTGACGAATTTATTCAGCCTTCGAAGCAGCATGATGCGGCAGGCTCGAGAAACTGTTGCCCGTGAGAATGGTGCTGGCTCCCTGCAGCGGTCATGCTGTCCGCGCTCCTAAGCGTGAAGGCTGCGTGGCGTACCTGCTGCTTGATCAGCTGTTGCGCGGCGGTCACCATGCGCGCGTGCGTGCAGCGCAGCCCCCACGCGGCCAGCTGTTCCTTCAGGATGGCGGCCAGGCTGCCGCTGTGCACCAGCATCAGGCACGCCCGCCCTGCCAGCTCGCGCCGCGCCCCCTCGCCCGCCTCGCCCGCACCGCTTGCGGCCTCTAGCGGGATGGCGAAGCGGAACGTGGTCCCTGCGCCGAGCGCGCTCTCCACCTGGAACTGCCCGCCCATCGCCTGCAGCGGCACACTTGCGTTTCGTAGTTGAAAACGGCTGACTGAGAGGCGGTGCAAGACACGAGAACCCCTTTCCAAAACAAATTCCTCTTCACGCTTGAAAGAGGGCGTCTACGCAACGTCATCAACCGGCCACTTTTAGCAAGGCCCCGTGCTCGGGGCACAAACGCTGATACCAACTTCTTGGCGACAGAACATCAGAAAGCCGTGCTTCGACGTCGCTGTGTGACGTCAGGCGTCCGGGTCCCAAGACGCCCACTTTACGATGCCAAAGGACGCGATTAGCCACAAACTCTACGGTAAGGAGGCCCGCTCAGCTGTTACAAGTTCAAAGTATTGTGGCTCCTTTACGCATGTAATGAGAGCGTGCATGCCGTGATGGCCTTACCTTGACTAGGCGGTCCGATATGGCGAGTCCTAGACCTGCACAAAAGCGAAGCGGATTTCGTTCGTCTGGCTTCGCAAGAGCCTCGCAGCACCCCAACGATGAAAGCACAGCGCTTGGAAGAGCCCAGCTCGAGCATGCGATACATTCAGATGACAATGGCACTGCAAGCTTTAGTAGATGCAACCACGTGCTCGTCACGTGCTCACCTGTCCCGCCAAACTTTCTTGTCGTACTGGCATCTGCTTGCGAAAAGGCCGCAAACAGACGGGGGATGTGCTCCGGAGCAATGCCGATGCCAGAATCTGCACAGGCACCATGCACCAATGAACCCTTAGCTGCTTGCATACTTTGTCTCATGTTGGACGTAAAAGCCGCTTGTGGAGCCGGGCAAGGGCGCACTGAGCCTTCCTCTCAACCAAGCCGCAGTGAGGCTGTGTCGGCGCAGCTCACCTCGGCACGTGAACTCGACTTGCACTTGCTTGCCCTGGACGGCCACAACGGCGGCTTGCAGGATGACCTCGCCCTCGTCCGTGAACTTGACCGCGTTGCTCAGCAGGTTCACCTGGGCCACCAACACCGTAACAATTGATTACATGTCCGCACACAGGACTGCTCCGAAAGCAGCAGGAGCCTTGCACGTCTGGAACAAACTACAGCGACTCGCTGACAAACGCAAGTCGATACATCCCTGACAACAGCCTTCTCCGGCAGGCTGCGCGCGACCCTCACCAGGACCTGACGCAGGCGGGAGACGTCCCCGGTGACGGCCGCGGGAATGGTGGCCGCGGTGTGCGTGGCGAGGTGCAGGCCCTTGTCGGCGGCGCGCGCGGCCACCAGGTCGGCCGCCTCCTCGAGGCACTGCCGCACGCTGAAAGGGGCCGCCTCCAGCTCCAGCGTGCCCGCCTCGATCTTGCTGAAGTCCAGCACGTCGCTGATCTGTACCCACACAGATGCGCAGTCGGGTCTACGCAATATCGTGGAACGGGGTCGGACCAACAATTCGACCGGAGCCTCAAATACAAGACTTTCAAGAGGCCCAAGTAGACTTTCAGGTGTTAGATCAAGAGGCAACAACGAGAACAGGGCAAAAGAGCCTAAATCAAGAAACAAGAACCAAAATTTGACCCCCTTGTTCCTGCTCACCACAGCCAAAAGCTGATCCCCCGACTGCCGGATCGTTTCAACGCACTCGCGTTTCTCGTCCGACAGTTGAAAGCCCATAAGGAGGGACGTCATGCCAATGATGGCGTTGAGAGGGGTGCGGATCTCGTGCGACATGGTGGCTGCACAAACACGGCAGCCGGCAGCACACGGTCAGAGGAGGCGCACCGGCACAGCTTGAACCAGAACTGGCAAATGTGACAGAGGTTGCACCAAAAAGCAGGCACCGAAGTTGCTAACATGGTAGCTTCCAATACGGCCAGCGACTGAGTCGTCGAGATGAAGTAAAGGCCGCAAATGACCAATAGGCGGGGCCCAGGGTACGTTGCTCAGGCAGGTCCCTACTCACCCAAAAAGAGGGATTTGGCATGTGTCGCTTCTTCCGCAGCATTCTTGGCAGCAATCAGCTCATTCTGTCGGCTTTGCATCTGCGAGAAGACGGATGCCGAAAGGAAAACGTGAAGGTCTGGAAATGCGGAGATGGTTTTCAAGGGTACGAGTGTGGTGAGCGCCCAACTGCAAAGGCACCACTGCTGGAGCATAGAGTGACGCGAAGGCGCACCTGTTCGTAGAGCGCGCTGTTCTCGATGGAGATGGCAATCTGACTGCTGAGCATGGCCAGGATCTTGATGCGGCTGGCGGGGAACGCGTCCGGCAGCAGCTCGTGCTCCACGTACAGCACGCCATAGGAGTCTGCAGACACAGACAGGCAGAGGACTGAGTGCAGGCGAAGCGGACAAGGACCTCAGCACAGAGTAGCACACGTCGAGCAAGGGCACTGCAAGTGGTCCGAGTGTCCGCCTGCAACCTGATAAAGACCCAACGCCAGCACTTTCTCGCCACACCGGTTCCTTGCCAGAATGCGCTTCCCGATGGTCTGCAAGGCAGTATGTTGGCATGCTCACCCCCATGGCGCACGATGGGCATGCACAGCACAGAGCGGGGCCGTTTCGCTTCTAGGTACGCGTCCTTGTACGAGCCGCCCAGCTCCACGCCGCCTAGCACCACCTCCTGGGTGCGGGTCACGTACCTGCCAGAAAACCGCACCACGGCTATCATACAGCCTTTGGCATGTGGAGCTTGAACAATCAACCAAAAACCAGTTTTTCGCCAGGATGAGAGCTTGCTGCGTTCATTTCGCCACAAGCAAGCCCTGCTGACCCTGATAGAGACTGATGTCAGACGCTTGCTACAAAAGATAAGGGTCGATCGTGGTGCTGCTCACGTGATCAGTGCCTGAGGCACAAGCGCCCCTGCTTCGCTGAGCGGCACCACCTGACCCGCTGGCGCCACCTGCGTGACCGTGTCAACGCCGGGAGAGGGGCTCTTCACGTCATCGTTGAGGGACAGCCCGTTGAGGCGCGGGCTGGGGGGGTCGGTACTGCGCGGTCCGGCCCGTACCTGTACGCTGGCGCTGCCCTCCATGTACCAGCCACCGTCGTCTCCAGGGCGGCGCAGGACCAGAGCCACATACCTGGGGGCGAGGATGCACAACGGTCAACACAGTGCAAGCCTTCAGTGTGTCCGCTCACTTGCAAAGACAACACACAGCGGGGTACTAGACGAACAGAGGGCCAACGTTAGGACAGGCAACTAACAATGGACTTGGCGCTTGGTTCTCTGGAATCGTGACATGTCAACCACAAAACAATGCGTATGTCAAGTTAAATGGATGGTCGGCGTGCCTAAAAGAAGAGTATTGAAACTTGTTGGCCACGTCATCTTATCGTGGCCCATGCAACGACCCACTTTATAGACCAGCTTGAATCTCCGAGTCAGGGGGCATCCATAACGTCTTGCTCTTGACGAGGAAGGACATGAATCTTTCACGACGCTGCACGGGAAGGGGCGCAAACTAGAGCCACGGCATTCACCCAGCACACCGCAGGCAAGACTGTCTGCGCTTCGTGCGGGGATTCCCTCATGCCGCACCTGGCCCCCGCTGTCTCGAGGACGATCCCGAGCAGCTTCTCCAGCAGCGCCTCCCGCACGATGGCGCTACTCAGCGTCTGGCTGGCGGCCAGGACCGCGCGGATGTCCAGGCTCTGCTCGCTGAAGCTGCTCAGCCGCAGCGTGTCCAGCGTGGTCCCTGCCACCGCCGCCTCCGCCGAGTGGCTCGACGTCAGAGCCGACCCGTCGCTGAGGCGCCGCCGCCCCGGCCGCAGCGTGGAGGGGGCCAGCGCCAGGCGGTGCAGCACGGCCGTGGCGCCCCACGCGGCAAACGCATCGTAGGCCTCCGTGTGGTGCCACGCAGCAAGGCGAGCTCGACCGACGGCCGCCCAGTGACGGCTGGCCAGGAGGTAGGCCAGCGCGGCGTCCTGCAGAAGAATGGAGAGAATGCGCTCAGCATAGACCCTGAGGAGACTGAAACAAGCGGAAAAGTAGCCTCGTGAATCTCACAAGCACAGACAGAAACGCTGACATAACCGCAAATGCAACATTTCATGGACATCTGCACCCTACGAGATGATGATTCGAGACGTTTAAAGGTGCTGAATGATACGAATTGCTGCAAGTGTCAGGTCGTTCAGAGGTTCAAATACCTTTGGATCTAGCCGAGTTGTTGGCCGTTTCTGGAAAAGGAGGAGAAGCGGCCCCACTCGGAAGTGATTCCTTTTGTCTCATCATCAGGGACCTCTGGAAGCAAACTTGCCTTCGAAGCGTGCCATGCAAGGAAGGCCGCCAGACGCGTGCAGCCACGCCCCATCTGCATGCGGCTCACCTGTACGAAGCGCCCCTCCTCGGCCGCATCGATGGCGAGCGCATAGTGGTGCTCTGCCGCCGCTTTATCGCCCTTCCAGCGTTCCTGTTCCGCACGCGCCAGGCAGTAGCGGTGCTGGTGGCCCGGGTTGATGGCCGCATACTCTTGCAGGGTTGTTACGCACCTGCGCCGCCAGCATAGTGCCCAACTCAGCGGCTGATGCATCCATAGGGACGAGCATCAGAAGAACAACTTGAGATTCTCAGGAAGAACGAGTGCTCCATGGTCGGCCAGTAGCGCCAGCATGTCGGCTTTGCATGCGTTCGAGGGTTGAAGGCCTCGCCCGAGCCGGGCAGCGCGCTCACTGGTTGAGGCGGTCCTCCCACGGCTTGGTAGGGCTGCTGTCGGCGGCGGCCGCGTGGAGCAGCTGCGAGCAGAAGACGGCCTCGTAGAAGGACACGATGACGCTGAACACCGTCGGCTGCAGCACCGTGCGGAGCGAGCCCATGGCGGCCAGCGCGGCATCCGCCTCCCTAGCAACCAACCACAAGGCACCGCGATGAGGGTACGCAATGCAGTGCAGCTGAAACGCGGGAGGAGTGACTGGTCTGGAAGCCCTTTTACAGCGAGGAGCTGCAGCTGGTCCACTGGTCCCAGCACAGTACACCGGCATGGGAGGCCAAGTAAAGGCGAGGGGCTGTGCGCTTGGGCCCAGTGCGGCAGCTCTGAGCGGCTGCACCAGGGTGCAGCATGCCGTGGCTGTCGGCCAGGCGGCCCCACCTGTAGTCTCCCAGGCAGCAGAGGGTGCCGACTTTGAGCGTGTAGTAGAAGGCGAGAGCCAGCACGTTGGACGCGTGCTCGCACAGGTAAGCGGCTTCCCACGGCGTGTCGTCGTCCTTCTTGCAACGGTCCCACGCCGGCACGTCCTTCATCAACACCCTGCACGCACAGCATAGCACTTTCAGGGGGACGTGCCTGGCAGATCAGGAGGGAGGGAGGAGGACATGGCCACCCAGCAGCCGCCCGCTTTTTGTGTCTCCATTGCCAGACTGCATCCGGGAGTGAGGTTAACCAAATTACGCAGGCCGTCAAAAAACGACGTACAGCTTTCAGACCCCCGTAGATGAAAGTGGCCCGGTGCTGCTTGGGCCACCCCGGCGGAGTGGGGCCGCCCCGGCAAGTGCGGAGGGGGTCACCTGGTGGCGTGGTGCACCGCGGTGGTGATGGCGCGCTGGCTGGTGTCCCCGATGCGGTGCAGCGCGCGCTGGCAGCTCTCCGCCTTGTCCTGCACGTCGAGAAGGGGCGCGCCGCAGTAGAAGTGGTACAGCGCGGCCTGCGACAGGTGGTACGCCGCGTACACGTGGTCGCCCACGTCCAGTGCGGCCGCCAGCCCCTCCTCGAACAGCAAGATGATCTCCTGCAGGCAAGGGGGCACCGGGGGCACATCAGACGAAGCTGAGGCAGGTCGAGAGAGAGTCGACGAGGGGTCTCACGTAGAGCTTTGGGCGCCTGACCTCAACCTTGTTCCAATGAGCTCAAATCTTGCTTCGACATTGCTTCGACGAAGTATGCAGTGTCTCCTTCCAAGTATATCAAGTGGCCGTGGGCCACTGCCAGTTCTTCTTCATTCCAGCTCCGCACCTTTGGCTTTGACGAAATGCAACTGAGATCCAATTCGTACCCCGCATTGATGCCTGGTTCGACACAAGACAAGTATGCAGAGCATGCAGTACTTAGACACTCAAGCAGTGCAGGCAGACAGCTTGTCCTGTTCGCCCTCCGCTTTGACCCACCTGGAGGGGCCGCACCCAGTGCGCAACAGCGGACGCAAAGGTTAAGATGAGCTGCCCGCGCTTGCTCTGGTCCGGCAGGCGGTCCATGGCGGCCACCGCCAGCTTGCCCAGCGTGTATGCCGCCTCGTAGCGCTTGAGGCGGGCGTCGAAGAAGGCGGCGTACAGGAGCAGCGCGATGCAGCCAGGCGACGAGATGCCCGCAGACAGCGCGACGGAGACCATGCGCAGCGTCAGCAGATGAATCAGCTTCACCTGCGCACAAGGGCCACCGTGAACTAATCAGCAGCCAGACGAGTAGCAGGTGCGTCAGGAAGTCACAACGGGAGGGGGCCTACCAGAATCCACAGCAACGACAATACAATGGACAACAAAAGAAGAGGCCAATCAATGGACTTTGGAAGGTAGCGAAATGGGAATCAAGATTGCATTGCGTAACGAGCAAGGCGACCGTTGATTGAACGGTGTGCTCCATCCATTGCCACGGGCAGCTTCGGGACGGCCCCTTGCGGCCGCTGGCCTGACCTGTCCGGTGCTGTAGCCCCCGACAATGACGCAGTCCATGAGGCGCAGGAGGGCCAGCGACTCGGGGTCCGTCGCTTGGGGCAGGGACGCCAGGTCTGCCGCCGCCAGGTGCGCCTCCACGCGCGGCTGCTCCTCGGCCAGGGCCGCCTCCAGCGCGGCGTCTTCGGTGGGGAGGGGCGTGGCCAGCAGCGCCACCGCCTCCAGAGCCGCGTCCATGGACGCCACCAGCTGGCAGTAACGCAGACAGACGGACGTGAGCACTTGGGGTGCTGGGAGGGGGCGAACTTCATCTTGAAGAGATTACGAGGGAGCGGGACACATCACATGGTGGGGATGGCTGACACGCGATACAAAAAGGGCCTAACAATAGAGCGTGTCTCGAAAGCTAACGTTCAGACGAGCATCCGCACCATACATGTACAATAGCAGACAGGAGAACTTGGAACGGAATCCTGGTTCGGGAGTCCGCCACTGACTTTTCCACCTTGACGAACAGGCAGGACCGCTTGCTCCGGCAGTACAAAAGCGCAGAGCATCCTTCTCAGATGTCCCGGCTCGCCTGGCCCCCCTCACCTGTCCGGCCAGCGTGAGTGCATTGACCCGCATCTCCGCGATCCGCAGGCTGTTGCTCGCATCATTGTTCACCCGCTTCCGCAGCTCCTCGAGCAGGGCCAGGGCCTCCTCGTGCTTACCTGCGTTGCAACAAAACCGGAACGCGAGATCAAGGCTCTGCTCAAGACAGCAATGCTTCCACGGGGTGTTGCATCCACATGATTGCAATTGCGTACCCACCAACTTTCAAGTCCTGGGTTTGAGGCTGCGGACCAGTACACGATCCTAGTCGGCCTGCTTACCTATGAGTGAGAGGCACTCCGCTTCGTCCATGTTGATGAGCAGCATGAGGTCCGGGTGGCTGCCCCACCCCGCGCTGCCCCCCAGCAGCCGCTTGGCGCAGCTCGCATGCCGCACAGCAACCTCGTATGCAGTGGACGCTTTCGCCTTGACGCCTGGAGACGACACATTCAAGGTGAATACTGGGCCATCGCTGTTAGTGAAGGAAAACCCGCTAAGGCAAGACGACCAACCTACACAGTCTAGCATGGACAAATCCAGTTCTACATCCTGCTATGTTTGGATCAAGAGGGCACTGTTTGGAAATTGGACCCCTCTCTAGGGTTAGAAACGTTGCCGCGCTGTCCACTTAGAGCCTTGACAACTCGTCAAAAGACCAAGTAGTGCACACCCTTGGACAGATCAATCACAGGTCTAAGCACACAGAACTGAGCACGTTCCCTCTGCGCTGGCTGCAGTGGTGCCTCACCTGCGGCCATGTTGGCGGTGACGAGCTTGAGGCGCTCGGCGGGGTCGGTGATGAGGTGGATGGCCTCGTTGAAGTGGTGCAGGATGCCGTACTGCTGCTCCTTGTACTGTTCGCGCGGCAGCCCCGCCATCAGCTGCCGACCCACACGCAAGTGCAGCTGGGCGCGGGCCGTAGGGAGGACCTCCTGGTAAGCGGCCTGCACACAAGGAACGCAAAGAAAGTCAGGAGGGGGAGTAAGCTCGAGAGATGGAGGGGGATGAAACCAGGGGATGCTCACAGAGAAGGCCTTAGGAATTAAGTAAGAGTTTAACAAGGACAGGAAGAAAGCATGCGTACCAGACATCGTAGACTAGGAGGGCTCCTGGACTTGAAGCAACGGGACCACAATCGCTGCAAACGACATAAGACCATGCACAGCTCTGCCTTGAGCCAGTAGGGCTTCTTTTTCCTCGCATCAGCCTGCCAGCTACCTTCGAACATTGCAAAGTCGAAATATGTTTCAATGCTCTAGCCGCAGACAGTACCCTTCTTCTCAAGAAACGCGTCCTAGCCCCTGTGATCACAACAAAGACTTGGGCCCCCACGGGCTGGCTTGGCCACACTGACCTGGCGGATGCGGTCGTGGCGGAAGCGGAAGCGCACGCTGCTGAGCGTGGCGGCGTCCTTGCCCATGGCGGCCTGCCACTCCTTGCCCACCAGGAAGATGAAGCCCGCCGTGAGCGCGGGCCACAGCTGGCCCACCAGGTCGCCCGACAGCTGCACGCAGCCACGCGGGGTGAGGCCCACGGAAACAATGGAAGCAGATGAGCAGATGCTTGTGATGGAGAGCAGTACCACAATGGGAGAAACAAGGTCAGACATCGTGCGCGGCGCCCCATTGAGGCGTACAAGCTATCGAGCATGTATGGAAGTCTAGCTGGCTCCTCGATGACTGTTGACAAAGGATGAATTAGCAGCTTGGCAT
Source organism: Klebsormidium nitens (assembly GCA_000708835.1). Classification (NCBI taxonomy): domain Eukaryota; kingdom Viridiplantae; phylum Streptophyta; class Klebsormidiophyceae; order Klebsormidiales; family Klebsormidiaceae; genus Klebsormidium; species Klebsormidium nitens. Next base: position 20,317 of record DF237730.1, on the reverse strand, counting down.
CAAAGACGTCTGGTCGTCTGGTCACCTTGTCACAGACGAGAGTAAGCTCGTGCAGAGTGAAGACGTCCCCGATGCAGGCCGCCACGCTGAGCACCTCCAGGGTGGCGGCTGGCAGGCGCGTGCGCAGCTCGTTGGCCATGAAGTCCACCACGTTCATCGTCACATGCGCACGCTCACGCAGGAGCGACAGATCGCCCCACCTGCAAACAGAGCAGATTGTCATGATTCTCTTGGCAGGTTTGGAGAAGGCAGGTACCAGGCTTCGGTCCAACATGGGCCAACATAGCTTGCAGTCGCAAGCGGCTTCGGGCAGACTCCCTTGCATATGTCCACGGTGCCCGAATTGGTCTCTCAAAAGGGCAGTGGGTGCAGAACTTCAAAGAAGAAACAAGCCTCGTTGGTCAAGAAAGCCGACACCAGTGGGTCTCAGATGGGCAACTGACTTGCAGAAGATGCCCCGTTCTTCTTAGCACTAACCTGCACTCGCCGGTGTGTTTGTCGAAGTGCAGCAGGCCGTCCTTGACGAGCGCGCGCAGGAACTGCAGGCAGTAGAACGGGTTGCCCTCCGTCTTCTCCTGCACCAGCGCTCCCAGCTCCGCGCAGCGCTGCCCTTGCCCTGCGTCGTGCGCGGGCAGGCCGAGGCAGGCGGCGACGAGCGCGGTGGTGTCGGGCAGCTTGAGCGGCCCGAGGTGCAGCTGCAGCAGGGGCACCTCGCTGCCCTGCAGGCCTGTCACCAGGCGCGTCAGCGCGTGGCTGTCGTCCACCTCCACGTCGCGGTACGCGCCGATGAGCAGCAGCGGCAGGTCGCGCCCGTCCTTGACCAGCGCCTCCAGCAGGCGCAGGCTGGGGCCGTCGCTCCACTGCAGGTCGTCCAGGAAGATCACCAGCGGGCTGCGCAGCTGCGCGCACGTGCGGATCAGCCGCACGAACGTGTCGGAGAACCTGCAGAGGAACGACGTTATGATGCATCGTCAAGAAATGTTTCTTCAAAGTGCGCCCCGTGTTGTAAAAAGTTCTTCAACATGTCTGCACATGATGCTAAGGTGGTTCACTGACATTCACGACGAATTGACAAAGCTCTCAAGTCCGGGGCCCTGGGCCTACTGTGACAGAGGTGCAGGTTGGAACGTCTTGCTTCGCAGAAGCATAAAGGTGCCTTGCCTGTTTTGCGCCGCTGTCGCATCGACTGGCGGAAGCTCCGGCTGCGGCCCGATGAGGTGGCCCAGCCCGGGCAGGACGTCCGTCATGAGGCGCCCGTTGCGGCCCAGGGCTGCCTGCACGCGCTCCTGCCACACACCAATAGTACCCGCAGGCTCACATAACACCTGCCGCAACAGGCTCTGCGCAAGAGCACAAAACAAGGGCGACGTCAGGCCGCAACTGACGCGGGAGTGCAGTGACTTGTGCATCGGCGATTGAAAGATGAGGCCTTGACAAATTTGCAATAGGACAGCAAAACTAGGGGAAGACACTACCAAGCAGCGAGGCAAGCAGGGTAAATACATCAATCTGAAGCAGCAAGGAAAACTCGCAGATATAAGGAAAAGACGGCCTGCAGGAAGTACTGGCGTGTGTGCATGCTGGCGCAGCGGCCCTCACCTGCATGGCCGCAATGAGGGGCTTGAAGGGCGTGTCGTGGCTGTACTGGTCGAACTTGCCCTGCACGAAGCCCTCTTTGCCCGTTGTGTGGGCGCGCTGCAGTTCGCCTGGCACAGAAAGTGGGGGCACGAGACTTAATTTTCAAACAAGGAAGCGAGTATGTTCAGGTCACATCCGCACTTCGTATCCTAGAAAATAGCATCGGCACGAAAACAAAGATTCCCGAGAGGTCGAAGCCAAAAATGGGTTGAAAGGAATTTTGGTCTGCTCTTTAACCCATAGCAAAAGAGATTATTCTGGATATGCTCTCGTCCTACATGCCGCTCCTTCCTGACGAAGCAGACGCCCACTTTGCTACTTTCTAGACGAGGTTCCGTTGTATTCGTCGAATTGGAACGTTGCCAGCACTTTTGGGACAGGGTAAGTTGCCGCGCAAGGACTAAGCCGTAGCCGCCTGTCGGGGCCGCTCACCTACGAGCGCGGTCTTGCCCACCCCCGAGTAGCCGGAGATGAGGATCACCTCCATGGACTGCCGCTCCGCAACGCGCTTGTGGCAATGGCCGATCAGCTGCAGCTCGTGCTCCCGCCCCAGCACGTGGTCGGGCACCCGCAACTGGCCTGCGCAACGCACCACACAGAATAATGCTCACTTAAGCCACGGCCCCAAACGCAAGCAGCCCGTTTGAACGGGTTTGGCTGGACGGATGCCCAGCACTTACGAAAACAATTGCTCTGCTCGGGGAACATCAAGTCAGCACAGACAAACGGAAGTTTTAGGGAGCGGAGCCGTAACGCAGGAGCGGGTTGCGGGCCACACCTCGCTGGTCGGCCCTGCCCAGCGGGAAGGCTGTGATGCAGTTGTGCTGCACGAGCTGGTCCAGGCACGCCTGCAGGTCGTTGCGCAGGCCCGCGGCCGTCTGGTAGCGGTTCGCAGCGTCCTTGTGCAGCAGCTTCATGATTATGTCCGACACGACGGGCGGGAAGGCGGGGTCGCGGCGCGTGGGGGGGGTGGGGACGACGGCCAGGTGCTGGTACAGCAGGTGCTGCAGGTCCTCCGAGTGGAAGGGGCGGGCGCCCACCGCCAGCTCGTACAGGGTCACGCCAAGAGCGTACAGGTCCGAGCGGGAGTCGATGGTGCGGTTCATGCGCCCCGTTTGCTGCAAAACACCACTCACACGGGCATTTCTATACCTGCTTGAGAGGGTCTCGACTCACGTCCTAATGCGAGAAGTGCCCCTTAATGGCAGGGAAAACTTGTGTACATCCTCAACGCTACTCGAACAACAGGTATAGTTTTGAGATGGGTAAACAAGGTCAGGAGGACGATCCTTGTCAGTTCTCAGTCAGCCAATGTCAGCAGACAATCTCAAAAGCCTTCGCCGACGCCCACGAAGAAAAGAAAAGTGAATGAAATACCTTCTCAGATCCCCCTCGCTTGGGTTTGATCGTCGAGAGAGTTTTCTAAGGAAGTACAGTCACATTTGAGAGACACACAGCTTGATGCTGATTCGAACTGAAGGAACATGTTCCGTCTTAAGCCCCTGCCCGCCTTGTGCTTGTGAGGGCGAATCGTGACCAGGTAGTGCGCGCTGCCTACCTCGGGGCTGATGTAGGCCGCGGTTCCGCGCAGGGCCTCCGGGCTGACAGGCGCCTGGCTGTGCTCGGGAAGGAGGCTGGAGATGGAGAAGTCGGTCAGCTTGATGACCGCCAGATTGGCAGATACCAGCACGTTGGCGGGCTTCACCTGCACGGTGAACACTGAGGAGCATGTGCGCTGAGGGCCACAATTCTAAGTCCAGCTTCAGGCGGCCCGGTCCCTTGCTACTGTGACAAAATCGTAGGTAAGACACGGTGTCCACTACCCATTGCAACACGGGCAGTACCGCGGACAGCACTCTAAAGTTGAAAAGCAGACGCATCAGGACGGTGCGCTAGTGGTCAATGTGCAGCCGTGGGGGGTGGCTTTCGGTGAACAAGCCCCGTTTTTTGGACAAGGCCCACAGCTGTAATCATTGAAATACTGCAAAGAGGACTACCGATTTCAAGGGTCGATGTCCACTGCAGCTATCAACGGGGCTTATCCAACACATTCGTCCACCCACAGTGGGCCCCCTTGTCCGATTACTGGACTGTTGCGTCCACAGGGCATCAGCCTGGCGGCGGCCTCACATCCAGGTGGAGCAGCCCCCCCCCGTGCACATGGTCCAGCGCGGACGCCACCGCAATGCCCACCCGCAGCACATCGTGCAGCCCCAGCCTGCCGCCGCGCACGTAAGCTTGCAGCGAGGTGGCGCCAAAGTCTTCCAGCACCTGCACCTCAGCGCCAAGACCTTGCAGATTTTAACGAAGACACACAGTGCCCTTCAGTGCTATGATGCAAAGCAATCCAGAAGGCGAGAGACGGCACCCAGCATGCTTGTTCAACAATACTCCAAGAACAGCTCTTGCAGGGTGCTTCTTTGCGACTTACCAGCGCAGCGGTGTCACCATGTTGTATCAGCTCCAAGGGCTTAGCAATGAAGGGGGAGTCCTGTGCGCCAAAGGACATCAACACAACAGCCTTAGGATTGCTGGCGGACAGGTATTTCCAGTGCACCCTCCATTGGTTGTCAGCCAGAGAAAGATGTTACTTTTTTTATTAGAGCCAGCTAACGTCGGCAAGGACCACAAAGTGTGGCCCCGACGGGGAAGTAATGCCACCAGGCTCCTAATTCTCGATCCACTGTCGCTTGGCATGGCCATGATCAGGCCAACATTGTACGCCTGCTTCAGTATCAGCTTTGTTATTTAAGACAAAGGAAGGCCTCAGGATACATTCGGGCTTATCATACTCAAGTTTCAGTCTCAGGTCCCCCAAAAGTATCAAATGTGGAACTTGTGCAAGTCTCGACTCTTTACAAGTGGCAGCAGACTGTCAAATGAAGAAGAAACGAGCTCTCCGCAAGTGGCACACTCTGCAACAAGTCAACTTCTAAGAAGTATGCCACCAGTGGAGGGGCAAGACACAGCCAGGCCCAACATACCTGCAGGTCTCTTGCGACTGTGTACTCCCGTCGCAGGTGCGCGGTGCTTTCCGGCGACGCCAGCCGAGAGGGGACTGTTTTCAACACGACCTGTGAGGTGTCCCGCTCTCGCAGCGCACGGAACAGGACGGACTGAGAGGTGCGGTAAATCTCCTCAATAATGGTGAAGCCAGGGAGAAGAGTCTCTTGGAGCGTCAAACCAGGAAGCTTGACGCCATCAAGCTGCACCAAACCCATGGTCGCAACCTCAGGGGGGGCACCCAAGGAGAGTCCTCAACTACTCTGTAACCGGCAATGATACATTAAACCTACAGAACCTACAGAACCTACAGAACCTCAACTTTGCACGATACTACCTGAACCCAGACGGCAGTCCTTGCAGCAAAAACTCCTGGTCCGTGAGCTTGTACCAGATGGTCACATGCTGACTCCTCCATTAGAGAACAATCCACCACATCTTTCAAAATCCCCCTCAACGTGAGTGCTTTGGTGACCACTCTACCTCAGCCCACCGTGCGGGCGTCATTAGCTCAAAGCGGGAGGCACCAGGCTGTCCATGATGCTGCACCAAGACTGCGCTGGATTTTAGTAGAGGACCCCCTTTTTCCTCTTGCAGGTCGGTGCCTCGCAATAGTAATGGAAAAGGAGCAGGGAGACCAACCCGGATCGTAGCGCTCGCAACACACCTTCCCTGCCTTCCCTTGCTCTCTAGCGCCATCATCCATGCATTGCGGCTTGAAAGTTGATCCCCAGAATACCGTATAGTGCTCAGCATGGGCAAAAATTCGGTGTGTTGGGGGGCATTTTGAGGCCCGAAGGGCCTGTTTTGGGGGGCGCAGCCCCCCAAAATGCTGGTAATTATTGTCCTTACAACAGATTTGAAATGCCCGTTGGAGCCCCCCGGGAGAGTCACGACGCGGTTCTCGACCCCCATCTTTGTGCTTCGACAAATCCCCCGGCCGCCCGGTCCGAATCGACACCGTTAAAAAACCCTATGGAGCCTAAAACCCTATTTCGGCCCAGCTGAGCGGCCGCGCGCTATAGCTTGATTGCTAGCTGTGTGCGCACTAAAAAGATGCAAATCGATGCAGCAACAAGTACTGCAACGGCGCTGCCACAAATCAAGTTTGATTGCTTACAATAGCTAGTCATGCATGCTATAAGCTCCATGTGCTTTGGTACAGACTTTATGAGGTGATCATTGTATTTCATATGCGGACTTTGAGGTATTTCGATCAAATATGCCGACATACAAAAACATGCACGCGTCCTCCGCATATTGTCACAAATGAATGTTATACATACTACGCATGTACTATGTGCATCATGCCAATGAAGCTAGGCATATCATGAACCAGGAATCGATTTGGATCAAGCAGATTTCCATTGCGAAGTCGACACACGGCTAATACACTTACTGGATGTTGATATCCGCATTTCGCTTTGTAAGGTCAATCCTTCCAGTTTACTATGTCGGACAGTAGGAGCATCACTGCAAATTGTCCACTATGTCAACTTGCCGAAATAGATACAATAAACAAATACTGTTAAAAACGAAGAGCCAAGCGTCTTAAAACACAAGGTCTACAACAATTGCTAACCTGTCCTCGAGGCTCTTTTCTAATCAACATCTTATCCACACCTCATGAAGGCCCCTGCGCTGCTTTATATGGACAAATGTGCTCCTTTCTGTAGACTGGTTGTCCGCTCGCCTCAGAGCACTTCAAGCACGTTTTCGGAGTATTCTTACCGCCCCTGTTAGGGGGACCTACCTCGAGTGGCCTTTTGACCCCAACGACCTGAGAGACAGGATTGTGGACAGGCGCAAGGGATGGATGACCTGAGAAGTAGAAGTGAGCGCCAGCGGCATATGCTTTAGGAGATGACGTAGCGACTGGCGTTGTAAAACGTGAGGCGGTGTAGTGTGTCAGAGGGTGGCGCTGGGCGTTTGCCGGATTGAGTGCGACACGTGAGAGCTGGGAAGCTTGCTGATTGATTGCGTCGTATGCTTTCTTCTCGAACCCCTGCAACTGCCCTACCAACTTTGGATTGACACCCTCGCATAGGGCAGCCTTGTTAGGATCTAGTTTCAGCTGGATCAGAGAAGTATTCCAATCATATAACATAGCCTGCCAGTTTGTTGAGGCTCCTTTGCGATGCTTGCTTTGCAGCCTAACAAACCACTCCACCTCCGTCGGCGAGAACTGGGACGTGGCCAAGTCGACAAGGCGCTTCCTTCGTGCCCCAGACTTTTTCCGCTGCTCACCTCCCATGGGAAACCCTCGGAATCTAGACAGGCCCACTGTCGATTCCAACGTGGCTCGACTGTGAGCAGACTGGAGCCCGACTGCATACAAGAAAACACAATCCATTGAACGACGAGTGACGTCAGCTTCGAACCGCCCTATTGAGCTGCTTCAACCACTTAGGCTACCAGATTTCAGATCTGGACTCAATAAGGTGTTGATAGCCTTGCCCGAAAGCAAACACAGCTTTCGAATGGGCTAGGGCTGAGCATACGTGTTGAGGTCACCTGGATGGGCGTGAGGCAACCACGGCTGCCCGAACCCTGATGACGAGAACTGGGGAGCACCCCCGAGCGGGCCCTGTGACTGCGGATTCTGGTGCGGAAGGTATGCACCTGCACAAGTACGCATGAGTATGGTTGTTCAGCTGAACAGATAAAGGTCGCACTTGCTCACAGTCAAGTTTGATTGAGATGCACAAAGCTAAGTCCCGGCTTCGAACATAAAAATGATGATCAGAACTAGGATTCTGCTCCGTCGATTACCTTGTTGCTGAAAGACAGGGGTCTGGTCTCGTGCTCCATGCGAGGACGGGAGAACCGGGAAGGAGAAGATTCTCCCTGTTGCACAAGGTAACCGGGACGGGGTTGAGAACGGATTGTTCAAACGCTCATCTGATTGAAGTGGGCTTTGAGCCCAAGCACACCTAGATGGTTGGGCATGCTTGCATGTCGAAGCGGAGTCAATCTGCAAGCTTCGATGTGGACACAAAAGCAGCTGCAAGGTGATGCTTTCAGTAAGATAGGGACAATAGAAGATGGACGAAAGTCGGTTGTGCTCCTCTACTCACCTTGAGAACCCCCGTGAGAACCAGAGATGTGCGAAGCGGGCTGAGCGGGCTGTCCATGCGCTGCGACGTCTGCAGCCGTTCCTGGCCCTGAAACAACAAGCGAGCGCGGCCGGCCGTGAGGCCCCGTTGCGATTCACTTGGAAGCAAACGCTGATCAATGAGCAAGTCCACGGCAAGTTGAAATCTCGTCACGAAGGCCTAGAAAATCTCTCGATATAACGTCAAAAGACGGACGCTGTGCAAGCATGGCTGGCCGCAAGCAGAAACGAGACCTGTGAATCGTACCTTCAAGAGGAGTTGGCAACTGGGATCGCCGTGCAGATACACCCTCCGGTTCAACGTTCGGATAGGTTGTGCTTGACGGCACAACGGGACGGAAGCTGCCTCCGGATAGCGCCGGCGCTGGCGCTGCCGTTGGAATCCGGTCTCGGATGGGCGCAATGGGCGGAGCTTGATCTGTGACAAGAACATACGAACATTTGACATTTTTCGAGGGCAGAGTTTCAGGTGCCGGATCAGCAGTGACGCACCAGAGAATGAGTGGACTTGTCCAGGCAAGCGCCGCTTCAACAGAATCTTGAGTTGAAAAAGAACAGGCTCCGCGCCCAACACAAATGAACGGAACCAAAAAGATGGATTTGCGCATTTCTAGTTTTCTCTTTGCAGCAAGCTGGAATGACCACATAAGGTGAAAGTTGCACAACGACTACTTACCACGCGGCTCGAGATCCTGCTCGAAGAAGGACGCCCCCCCGTCGTCCTCGACCACCGGCAACTCCGTAGGGAGCGGCCCCGAAGCTCCCGCCAGCAGCTCGGAGCCGGGGGGCAACACGTCGAAGCCAAAGCGCTCACGCGGCTCGAAGTCCTGGATCACGTATTCGGGATAGGGGTCAGCCATTCCAAGGCGCTGGCACGCTCGCTTTGTTTTCTCGATGTACCTGAAGTCGTACATGCTGAAATCCCTCTGGCCCCGCTTTGCAACTCGAGCGTTTGTGTTCCAACGGTGGTTCTTGTCGAGCAATAGGGCATGTCCCAGCTCGGCAGAATTGTTGGCCCCCGAGAGGACTCGCGCAATGTGCTTGTGGTACCCCTCCAGAGGGCTCGAGCCCCGTATGGCAGCATATTTCGGGATGCCGTTCCCCCACGTCCCGACCTGCACGTACATCTGGTCCACTCCAAAGGGATCTGCATCGGACCAGAAAATGTGCATCTCAGAGGTGCCACATTCAGGTCATCTCGGTTAAAGGGCCTTTCAGGCGAGTCCCAACTGCGTGAACGTGCATCAGATGTCATCTTCGAACTTGACCACAAAGCTGCCCAACTGAAGGATGCTTGACTCCAAACATTCATTCTCATGATACCTGAAGTCGAAGCACGCTTATATTAGCCCAATACTTTGACGCTTTTCTGTAAGAGGTTAAACCTCTCAAATGACGACAGGTCTGCTCTGTGTAAAGAAAACCAGGGAACCAAAACCTGACCAGAATCTGGGGAACCACTCCAATCAGATAATTTCAAAGAGGCACAGAATATTTGTAGCTTTCTCACCGCTGAGCAAACCCTCTTCAGAGTACCGGATCAGGTTGTGGAAAGCCTTCTCAGTCGCTTTGTTGAACAGAGGTGCTCCAGTCGCAGCGTCGATGGAGCAGCGGTAGGTCTCGTACACCCTCCTCAGGCGTTGCGCGAGCACCATGGGACCGGGGATGAACCGTCGACAGTGCTTCTTGAAGTATGACGCGGGTTTGGCGCTTATCTCCGAGTTGGACAGCCCTTGGCCCCGGAGGTAGTTCACCACGAGGTCCTTGTCGCCCTCAACGACGTCAAAGACTGCCTCGCTCATCCGGGTCATGAGCGGACCTGTGAAAAACACCAAGGCGTTAGGGCACCTGATATGAATGGTAAACGACCATCTCAAGTGAGAACAACACTTGAGCGATCCTGGTTTTCAGCGGCACCTCATGCAGGCGCCGCGGAGCACTGAGCCTAAATCGTCCAATTATAAGACATAAGCGGCCAGCCGCGGAGAGAGATGGAGGCAAAAGCCGGTCAACAGAATAGCACAGTACAGCAGATGACCTGAATAAGTAAAGTTTCTCAACAACGCAACACATTTTGCGACTCAAATTGTTCACCATACACCAAAAGGACACCATAAGCTGGCTGATCCTGGTCATAAGCGGGCAGCATGCTTGGTATAAGCGGACAACTAAGGAACTTTGCAATGCCGGCAGACAACTGGACACTTTTCCAATCTGGCGTTTGCAATGTTGGACGGTTGCAACACCGTGATTGAATGTCACTTGACTCCGCATATGCCAAAATAGGAGGGCTTCTTACCTTTCATAGAATGATCGTCAGGGACGGTCCGCGCCACCACCATCATGCCATGAAGAGCGTCAAGCAAGATGTCACTGGGGTCCAACTTCAGGGGTCGGGAAATCTTGTGCTTGGAGGTCTGAGGATTGTCCACCCATACCTTCTCAATTGGCTGCAATTAGGCAACAAGCAATCAGGGGAGGATTTTTGCTCTGTAAGTGCGCAGCGTGCAAGAGTCTGTGAGTATGCAATGTGCAAGACGGCGCTCAATGCATGAAAGCCAGAGCTACAAGAAACCTTGCAAGGAAGCAGCATTCAAGAAGCAAGTCACACTCAGAAATTGAACAAGTCTTCATGGAGAAAGGATAGAAGATCAAAAGAGCAACTCACAGAAAATCCAAAACGCTCAGGGCGTAAGGACAGCCCCTCCAGCACTGGCACCACCTCGTCGATGGACGTCGTCTGCGTCGACACCTGGCAAGTAATCTCGCCGTAGCTGTTCATCCCCGTGAAAAGACTGAGCCCGGCTTTACTCCCATCAGCAGCGCGCACCTGCTTCGCTACCTGCACAACGCATCAGGGTCGTAGGATCATTATTCTTCATGCTACTTGATGCTTATATGAGCGTCACTTTCATTTGGCTGCGGCAAAACCTGCTAGGGTGAAGGCAATTTCAGCCGCAAAAAACAAGCATCCTACGGGCTTTCTTAGGTTGCATTACTTGGCAATTGCATACCCCACCGCAATATCCAGAAGAGCAACGTGTAACTGCCAAACTTCCGCTTCCAAGTGCTTTGCTGGTAGACCTTTTGCACCTCACCTTGAAAGTATGGTCAAAGCGTTGATACTTCCCGTCAACGCGCTCTAGCTGCTGCTGCAGCCACCTCTCCCGCCGCTTGAACTCCGCCAAGTAGGCGGTCGTTAAGTAGCCAGAACTGGGTAAGTATACCCGGTAGCCATCGGGCGCACGAAAGCCCCCGAACGCAGGGGCCTTGCTAGAACTGGCAGCCCCAAAGAAACTCCCCAAACTGCCCCTCTCCGACCGCTCAACCGCTTCCCGATAGAGGTAGTACTGCTCCTCAGTGGAAAAGAACACCCGAGCATGACTCTCCTCAATAAGTTTCTCAGACTTTGAGAACCCAACTCCCTCGACAGCAAGAGCACCAACAAAGTGGAGAAGCCCTCTGTTCAGGCCAGCTCTGTGCGTTAACAGAAAAGCCTCTTCGAACTCCCGCTGGATGAAAGCAAGGAGCCCAGCCACCACAGTGGGGTGCATGCTGGAAAAGCAACGGTCCTTCCCCTGACCCGTGGTCTCTGCATATGGAAAGAAAGCAGCTCAGAATCTGTACCGCTCATGGAACGCAATCATAACCAAAGGCAAAATTACAAACTGTAATGAGACTGACTGCAAAGCCTGTGTTGGAATTATGCAAGCTGCAATACATAGCCTCAACTAAACTTCCTTGGCATCTGCAGACACATCATATACATGTGGTCCTGGTAAGCCCTTGCTTGGAGAAGTCAAGCACGCGCAAGCTGGTAAACGCTTTGCAGGCACCCAGCAACAAATTTCCAAAGAACGTAGACAGGTCTACAAACTAAGTGTACCTGATTTAGCAAAGCAGCTCATTATCATTACTCACTTGGGCAGCCCACACATCGGTAGCGATAGTCTATGATGAACAGCGTGCCGTCCAGCTCGCACACCGCCCGCAGTCTTGGAGACCACCCATCTCCAATCACCCTCTCTGCTGAGCCGCAGTCCGGGCACTTGAGCTTGTTGGGCCCCGGGAAAAACACGTACCAGAAGAGCTTTGGGTGCCAGAAAGCAATCTTGCAGTTCTTGAGGTACCAGTCTTCCAAAATGCTATCTTTCCGGAAGGAAGGATTTGCTCCAGGAATGATCCAATGCGGCCAGACATCAGGATCAGGCCCCATCACTGGAACCTCAAGGCTCTTCCCATCTTTCTTCTTTGATCTCTGGACCAGGATTCCCTTGTTATTCCAGACGGGCAGCGTCGAAATGCGCTGCTTGGCACGTTTCAAGAGATACTCATGCTTTACAGGGACACCCAGCAGCTCTGGATCATCAGTGCCTGTCCCCGCAACTGCTGCCATGATGGCTTCTCTCAGGAGCCTGGATGGCACAAGCTGTGGCCAGTGGCCAATAGGGAACCAGCCTCAATTGTCACCAGCCTTGCTACAGCACTTGCTCAACCTACTCAGTATCTACAGGCTCTAGTAGATGAACTAGCAGCTAAACTTAAGCAACTGAGCACCCCCAAAGACAGGAAGCAGGTTGCTGAAGGAACCCTCAACTAAGCTAAGCAGCAGCCAGAAGAGCACTAGCAACAAACCTACATGAGCGCCATTGCTGACTCTGACGTAAGAAGACAGTAGGGTACAGTCACAGTGCAGCTCATGCAGGTGGCATGCAAGTTGGACTTGCATGCACCCTGCCAGTGTTGTAACAGTATCAGTGTATGCCGTCGTCCCTATCCACATCCCGCGCTTTAGAAGCAATCCGAGCCGTCCGTTAGGTAGGCAGCTACTGACTGGATGAACAGGATGAGCTCAGTCAATTCAAAATTGGCCACTGAGGGTTCAGAGAGTTCTTTCATCGGACGTCTCAGGGTTCCTTCACAGGTCTCATCGCGAAACCAGGGTTCAGAGAGTTCACGAACTTACTGAACCCTGATTGGCCGCCGGACCCCCAACGCATCGCTGCGCTCCGATAGCATGTGGGCACATGCCAACTTGAAGGCCGCGCGGGGCCCGGGCCCCTGGAGGGGCCACCGCCCGGGCAGGCCAGCGCCCTGCATGACAATACGGTAAAATAGACCGGTACCGGTACGGTAGCACCGACCGGGTGAACGGCGAACTCGAGTCTTGGGTAAGTCTTGCAAGTTGCAACACGTGTCTGCGCACGTGCCACGGCAGAGTCAGACTTCAACAAGCCCCAGCATTCGACACGTGGATAACCATGATGTAATAATCATTGGCTTCAATTGAATGTGTGGGCCTATAGGGGGCGGCCGCGGCGGCGGCTGAGCTCCGCCCGGATCGGATGTCAAAACGCGTGAGAGTCGGAAGTACCTAGGAATACGGTATTGGACAGATACTCTGGCACGTGATCGAATTTTGGACAGAACCTGTTGAGTCTGCATTGCACTGGGGGCGGATCTCAGTGCATGCATCATAACGTTGAGTGCAGATGCAATCTGCACTCAAGTGCATGCATGAGCTCTTCAACTTGCAACACTTGATTGTGAATGTGAGCATGGACTAGGGAACACATGAATGCATCCGCGGGAACACATGAAAGAGAAACGGACTTGACAGATCTGGCCAAACAAGTCAGGCACGATCGAAATATTGCCCTCCATGACAGCGTTGCACACCGAGTCGTATTCTGCTTGAAGAATGCCAGCTTAATTCATCCAACGTGGTGTCGACACATGTTGCAAACATCAAGAAATATACACAGAGCAAGCTTGCTCAACGACTAGAACTAGAACTCAGTGATGTTGATGAGGATAGCAAAAGGTAGCACAAGTACACAGACGCAAACTACTGGTCAACCTTCAGACCCGTTTTATTGTCGTCTTTGTCGCTTGATCCTTTCTAATGCTCCTACTGGCTCCTCCCTGGTTTCCCCTTGCTTCTTCGCCTTGTCTGCCAGCTCCCCATAAACGCTCGCCGGCACCTCCTTCTGTGCCAGATGCACGCCATCCTCCTCGTCGCTCCCCCCCTCCTCCTCGTCTTCGTCCTTCAACTCGATCTCGTCCGGATTCAGCGGCACTTCCGTCGTGCCCCCGTCCACCCCCATGGCCTGCGCCATCTCTGCGGTGGCCCTCGCGCTGCTCACAAACTGCGGCGCCCTGCTCACCCCGGGGCTCGTGCTCGGCTGCGCTTGCTGCTCCAGCGCCGCCATGCCGTCCACCGCAGGCCGGGCGGCTGCCTCCTGCCCTTCCACTGGCTGGTTCTTGACCAACAAATGCTCAGGGATGCGGAAGTGCATCTGCACGCAGCGAACCAGCAACGGTCAGCCTGTTTGGATCCGAATGACAGGCCACATACGGCACACATTTTGACCTTGAGTTCAAACATGCTCCTTGGAAGGTGGACTGGATCGAATATACGCGCGTGCATGCGTCGGGAACAACAGGCGTGCCCCATCCTGCGACGCTTGCCCAAACGGCGGCTCACCTGGCTGTAGCTAGCGGACACACTGCGCTTGATCCGCAGCATCTCCCGGAAAGTGTCCTCGTTTCCGTATTGCACCTGCACACATACCGTTTCGAACGTGGGTCCACTCACAGAGCAACTTCCAGGCAACCAGAAGGAACCAGCAGCGCCACTGAACAGTCTCTACATATGAAGAAAGATAAGCAGTGAGGCACCAGTCTGGGTCTCCATGCTGCGCGGTTGTATGAATTGTTTGACGTGTAACGGTAGGACTTAGATATGACCCACAGTCTAGAGCTATTGCATCCATCGGGTATCGATCACAATTTGATTCTTATCGATGCGAACCCGTCCTTTCAAGCCAATTCGACGGTCAGCGCAGCTCCTCGAGCCCGACCCGCTCCAGACACGCCTGTCCAACCGACCAGACACATGGGCATGCGTTGACCCATCAGCTGGGAAATAGGACGGTGACCAGAAGCACGGTGACCGTTGCTAAGCAGTCGTGCAACTATCCGGCCTTATTGCGGGGCTCTCCGTACCTCAAAGTCGTTCCACTCCTGCCAGAAGGCGGGGTCGGTGCGCGGGTCCGCGAGCTGGCTGGCGTGCACATAGATGGCGCGCGCGCGGTCGATCTCCTGCAGCTTCTTCTCCAGCGCCGCGTACTTGAGGCACATCGCCTTCACGTCCTTGTCCGGCAGCCCCGACTCGATGGCAGCCTGCACGCACAGCCGCTCCATGAAGAATCAGCCAGGCGCGAGTAGCAGCAGAGCAGACAGGATACCAACATCAGCAGACGTGCTCAGGCACAGAGACCTCAAGATTGGTTGGCGTCCCCTCTGCCAAGGGCGTGAGCCTTACCTCGTAGATGTCGCGCGTGCGGGTGGCCCCAAAGAACTCTGCTGCGCGCGCGATGTAGATCTCGTACACCTGCATCCGGGCCGTGTCCGCCACCGCCTTGACCGCTCGCTCGTACACCGCCATCGCGTGCCGCGCCAGCCCGTAGTCCTCCTCCAGCTTCGCGTATGCCAAATAGAGCGGCAGAGCCGCATCCGGGGGAGCCTGCGCACACAAGCACAATTCAACACCTCTAGAAACTCGCATAGGAGGTAGCAGCCAGACACTCGGACAATTGGGCCTTCGGATCCATCACAGTTGCACACGAAGTTGCTTGCTGACGAGACCTCGAGGCTCACTGCATACCGGCTGATGGCAATCGACGGCGTTCTTGCTGTTCGTTTCAAGAGTTATTTCGCTGGCTCACGGGTTATCTTCATGAGACGGTGGGCAGCACCAGTAGCTCAATGCAGAATTCGAGATGGGAGAGGACAGCAATGTACGAGCACACATGCCGTACAAAGTCCAGACTCGTCTTAGCTTCATGCCCTGAGCAACGTCGGGAGAGAAACCTGCTTGAAGGAACTCATCGCCATATAAGAAGACATTGTCAAGGTGACTAGCCGCACTCTTCGCAACAAGCGCCCTTTTGCAGCGGGAAACTCGACGAAAATTGAAA
Organism: Klebsormidium nitens; assembly: GCA_000708835.1. Lineage (NCBI taxonomy): Eukaryota > Viridiplantae > Streptophyta > Klebsormidiophyceae > Klebsormidiales > Klebsormidiaceae > Klebsormidium > Klebsormidium nitens. The sequence continues at coordinate 4,579 of DF237730.1, read as the reverse complement.
GCGACTCTCCGAACCTGGCCAGACTCCGCAAGCAACGGTGCCCACCTTTTCGACGGCCTGCTCGAAGAGGTCGCGGGCGCGCTCGAGCTTCTTGCCGCCATAGCGCGCCACGAATTTGGTGAGGTAGGTGGTCCAGATGTCCTTGACGTGCGGGTACTTGAACACCGCAATGCCGCGCTCGTACACCTGGAACGCGTCCTCGAAGTACTTCGCCTCCTGCACGCAGACAGTGCCCGACAGCAGCACGGTCAATACACTGCAGGGGCGGGCCTGGCAGCCCTTGAATGTGCTACGCATCTAACGAATTAGTCAGTTCCACGAACACTGTGCCTTCTCAACCTCTCCTCTCAAGCGGCCTGCATGTAAGATTTCAGAGGAGCGAAACAGACGTGCAAGTAGATGTGAAGGAGCTCCAGTACGCAGGACTGCAGTGCGGGTGGCTGGGGTGGAGGCGGCGCACCTCGAGCAGCGCGGCGTAGTTGATGATGATCTGGGGCGTGGCGATGCGCAGCTCCAGGATCCTCTCGTACACGCGGCGCGTGCTGGCTAGGTCGCCCAGGCTCTCCTCCAGGTCGCAGTAGAAGGACCACAGCTTCAGGCTCTTGTACAGCCGCAGCTGCACCGGCACGTCCGCCCCACCTGCAACAGCCACGCACGAGTCAGAGGGCCTCACGCAAGGGTTCTACACTCGGCGGGACCAAGAGTCGCCCCTCACACTGCCAAGCAAGCATGGCAATCAGTGGAAGAGCCACTTCGAGACGACGTTGCACAACCTTGGACCTGACTTGGCTATACCTAGGGGTCGAATGTCTCATACATTAACACCTAATCAGCAGCCGCTTTCAGAGTACATGTTGGATTTGCCAGCGGCATGCAGTGAGGCCTCACCGTCGGGGAGTCTGCCGAGGGTCTCTGGCGGCTGCTGCGTGGCGCGCCGACACAACGCCAGCGCCTGCTTGAAGTTCTGTGCGCGGATCTCCATCTCGGCCCACTCGCACCACACCGCCGCCAGGTCCTCCACCGCCTTGTACCCCACCTGTGGCACACACGCACAGCACGCACTCAGCGCATGCCCGCTGTGCAAAGGCTGCAACAGCGGGTGCTCTTATTCGTCCAGGCTAGTTCACATCCCGGAGTGCTACTGTCGATATCGAGATCGATAAAGTCCAATAAGAGAAGGGCTTACACAGAAGTACACGACCAGACGAGCCGACAGAGTTAAGTCCAGGACGCTTGATCTCGGCCGGGTCCCACAACGTTGCGCGGCTGACCTGCGTGGCCTTGTCCAGGATGACGCGCGCGTTGGGCAGGTCCCCGTGCTTCTCGTACAGCTTGGCGAAGTCCACCCAGAGCGTGTGCGGCTTGCCCAGCGCCTTGAGCGGGTCCACCGTCTTGACCGCCTCCGTGTAGGTCAGGATCTGGCGGGTGGGGTCCCCCGCAAACAGCTTGACGCGCTTGTGCCACTCGTGCACGTTGTGCGGGTTCTGCCGCAGGAGCACGCTGCTCACCAGCTCCGGCCGCCGCTCCATCAGCGCCTCCAGCCGGGCAATGCGCAGGTCCACGTCAGGGCTCTCGCCCTCTGGTTCAAGATCCTCCTGTAACAAGGAAAACACGTTTGACAAACCATTCCTTGCGCAAGATGAATCTTTGCTTGCAGCTGGTTTCGTGAAGAATCTGAACCAACACATAGCGAAACGTGGTATCCACAATACTGCAAGTCCTATATCGTCAAAGTCCATATGTTGCAAGAGAAAAATATGCAATACAGGATTGCATATCAGGCGAACAAAGACTTCCTTCATTTCAACACTCATAACAATCAGAGGCCTCTTGGTGGTTTCTTCGGGCAACAAACATGAAAAGCCAACAGAGTGTGGCAATACCTGCGCCTCCATCTTAGCCGCGAGCATGCTTTCCTCGAACTGGGAGTAGGCATCGAACACGAGGCTGAAGTCGCGCACGGTGAGCACGCTGGCCATGCCCTCCTCGTACACATCGCGAGCGCGCTCAAACAGGCCCTTGCGGATGTAGAAGTCCGCGAGCGACGTCCAGAGGCGGCCCACTTCGTCGGTGAAGCGGCGGATGCCGCCGCGGATGATGGCGTCCACCTTGAGGCCCGTCACCTGCTGCGCGTGCTTGGTCACCAGGTCGCACAGCTCCAGCCACAGCTGGTGCTTCGTCTTGCCCTTCACGCTCTGGAAGTCGGGGTCGTTCACGCAGTCCGCCAACCGGACAGCAGCCTCCTGCCAGTGTCCCTTCTGCAAAGCAAAGATCGGTCAACATAGAAACAGATGAGAGGCTGGGAAAAGGCATGAAAGAAGCTGCCAAGACAAGAATACATCCTTCAGTCGTGACAAAAACCAGACTTTCTCAACCTTACAACAGAAGTACTTTCAAACATGGCCTTGAAGCATCGTGACCTGCGTCTTGATGCTGAGGCACTCACCTCTTGGAGGAAAGTGATAAAGTCCTCTGCTTGCGTGGGGTCAAACTTGAGGTAGCGGCGGTAGACGCGCAGCGCCGTCTCCACGGGCACTGCGTCCTGGCGGATGAAGCGCACGTACAGCTCCCACACGCGGTCGTGCTGCGTGACGGGCAGGCTGCAGAGCGCGCGGTCAAAGGTGTGGCGCGCGCGCGTGATGCGGCGCTGCTCCAGCAGCAGGCCCAGGTAGTCCAGCCAGATGCGCGGCATCTTGTGCATCGTCACCAGGGCGCGCTCAAACGTGTTGTTCAGCGCCTCGTACCCAGGGTGCGCCAGCGGCTGCCCGCGCATCGCAGCCTTGCGCTCGCTCAAGTAGGCATGCCACAGCTTGTAGCTACCTGCAGCCACACACCCCCTAGAGGCTCAGCATGGGCCCCCCTTGATACATGGCTTCAACTGTGACCTCACTGTAACTGTTGCGACAGACAATGACTCGCAGCTGGCTGAGCTTCTAATCTTGAATTCGATAGAAGCATCGGACTAGCAAGCACTAACAGATTGGAAATACGAACTTCCACGATAGCTAGCAGCTTGACAAACTGAGATGATCAGGACCACAGAAATAAAGCCTGAATGCCAAGGTAATCTCTTGCCATTCATAGAAATAAGCAGGTTCTTTACAGCACTGAACACAGGCGGCAAGAAACGAATGCAGCCGGAAAACATTCATGGCATCATGCCGGCTTGCACTAGGCAGATAGAATTGAAGAAAGCAATCGGCGTTGTTCCCCGCCATCATTACCAGCAAAGGCTGCCCAAAGTCAGAGGCAGGCAGCTGGAGGCCATACCTGGCAGAGCTTTGATTGCTCTTTCAAAAAGTAGCCTCCGCTTCCTTGCAGGTGCATCCTTCCTTGCCTGGAGGTAGCGCCACCACAATTTCAGGGAAAAAGGATCACGCAAAATTTCCTCCTCATACAGCAGGTCCTCTTCTGCTGGCAGCAGGTCCGCAGGGAGCTCCGGGGCAGCCATCAGCCCGATGGCAAGTCAACCGTCCGTCTACCCGCACTGGCGCTACTTAGCAGTCTAAGCTCTCTTGCTTGGCGTCTTCTCCGATTCTGAACACAGATTGTTCAGCCTTCTGCTGAACAATGGTGGTTCTACTTGGATGGAGGTTCTAACCCACATCAATAGTTAGTGGTTAGTCAGAGGCCGCTCAACGTTTCGATTCCAAGCGCCGGTTTCCCGAGCTGGGTGTCGGACATCCTTTTTTTGTGAAAAAAAAAGGAGGGCGCAGCTATTCATACGGTCAACGGAGCGGACGGACCCTCCTGCCGGCTTTGTTGACGGTCCTCGAGACCATGTGGCGCCCTGATCTCTTAACCAAGCAACGCTTAACCACTTGTTCAACCCGCTCTGCTTGCAAGTTGACCTCACCACGCAGAGAAAATAGGGAGAAAATTGTAGCCTTCTAATGCTGTGTTCACATGCGTAGCTTTTTGGGTGCTACGGAGAGCTACGGACGCTTCGGATCCGACGTGGCAGGTGCTAAGGATGTGACCGACAGATCGCCAATTTCAGAGCAACGGACGCTACGGACGCTACGGAATGTGCTACGGGGCAGAAAAGCTACCGAAATTTTGACCCCAGTAGCATCCGTAGCTAGCCTATGGACGATGGTTGTTTGCTCCAGAATTTCGATCCTGTTCAATTCAATGACTCACTGTCGACAGCTCAGTGTCGGCCGCGAGCGGCCGCGCGGCCGGCCCTGATCCTGAGGCGCGGCCGGGCCGGGCCCACGGCGCACCGTGACTGGCACTGCAGGCCGCGGCCTGGCCCAGGCTCGATCAGGCTGAGCAAGGGCGCCGCTCCAGCTCAAACGGGTGCGCCGCATCACTGCATACTGTACCGTATGTCAGAAGCTCAGAGTCACAGATTCCTTGTGGGCTTTGATTTGAGCAAACGTGGCTGCGCAAAAGCCAGTGGCAGCTGCCAGATTTTTTTCTTCAGATTCTCCGTCCCTTGATCGATGAGAAAGCAGCATGAGAAGGTTCTGGACACAGATCCACTGCCACATCCAGCTACGTCTGCATGATCTGGTTGCTGATGCATCTGGTGGCAAGGGCCCTCAACATTGATGGGCCTTCGTAGCTACAGCAA
>DF237731.1:0-30335 GCA_000708835.1 Klebsormidium nitens | reverse complement strand
CCGTCTCCTCCCTTCTCCTCCGCCCCGCCCTCGCCCGCCCACCCCGCGGCCCCTCCTGCGCGTCGCCCTCTTCCACCTCCCACTCGGCCCTCGTGGCGGGCTCCGCCCCCGCCGCCCCTGCCTCGTCCTCTGCCCTGCGCTTCTTCCTGCCCTGCTTCCCCGCCCTGCCGGCATCGCGCTCGTGCAGCACAGCCGACACCCCTCCACCGCCGCTGTCGGGGCCCACCACCGCTGGTGTGCCTGCATGCGCCCCAGCTGCATGAGATCCCGCAAAAAGAGGGCATGGCAGAGGCAAGCCAGAGACCTGCAGCGCCACACATGGGGGTCCACCCCCTGCTTTTGGGGGACTCTTGCAGCAGTGCCCTGGCACCCCGCCTCACCTGCCTCCCTGCTCGTGCGCGCTGCCGGCGTGGCCCCATCCTCCAACAGCCCATTCTGCAGGGGGGGGCTCAGCGTGACCTGCCCCCCGACCAGCCGGCTGGCAGGGACAGTCTCAAACGAGGGGGAGGCGGCAGACCCGTGAGCCAGCAGCACAGAGCCCCCCTCCAGCGCGCATGCCGCAAGCACGGCACCGCTGGACTCTGCCGCCGACCGCTGTCCACCCGACCTGCAAAGAGGCAGGGGCACACGCATGATGAACCATTGGGCGTCTTACAAGGTGACTGCAGGAGCCGGGGCATGCGGCCAATTGCGCTGAGCCCTGTTGCTCATATCTGCCACATCGGAAAGGGCGGTGCAAATCCAACAGAGCTCACCTCAGCCAGAGACAATCATGAGAGGGCTTTCGCCCCCAGTCTCAACCCGCAAATTATCTCCTCACGCAGCAAAGACCTACCTGATCCGTGTGGGCGCCGCAGCGGCGGCCCCCAGCCCCCCCTCGCCGCGCCACACGTACGCATCCCCGTTCTGCGCCAGCGCCACAATGGTCACCCCCCTGTGCGCAGGCCCCGCAGCGCAGCTCACTGCCACCGCCGGCTCCTCCATGGCCAGCAGCGCCGCGGCGGGCTGCACGCCGCCATCGCTGCGCTCATCGCTCAGATCCCACAGCGCCACATGGCGGTCCCCGGCTGCGGCACTCAGGCCGTATGCACCGTCGGGGGTATAAGCCAGCGCACGTACGCGGCCCTGCACCAGTGCACAACAGTGTGATGACCATCAAAGCACAGCAAACGCACAGCAAACGAAGTAAGTAGAGCAGCGAAGCAATGAGACAACTGACAATGTGGGCCGCCCTGCAAGACCAAAATTATCATGGTCTGCCGAGACACCAAGCCCGCCTTGAGAGTGGGCTAGGGAGCGGCGAGGGGGCCTCACCGCGTGCCCCGCCAGCTTGCGCAGCTTCCTCTTGCTGGCTAAGTCCACCAGGCGGATGCGCGCGCTCGCCACCAGCAGGCGCGCCCCGTCTGCACAGCAGCCACCCCCCGCATCAGCTGGGGGCCCGCGCCGGCGAGAGAGCGCCAGAAGCACAGCCTGGCACACGCAAGCAGGACCCTCGTATGCCGCACTCGGCTAAGTGTGGGCTTACCTGGGGAGACGGCAAGTGCAGCCACCCCATGGCGCTCTAGGCGGTCCTGCGCCAGGAGCGCCCCCGTGGCCGCCGCCAGCTGGCACACCCGCCCGTCTGCGCCCCCGGTGTACACCACCGCCCCCTGGGGCCCCGCCGCCAGGGCGCCCACCGGCCCAGCATGGACCGCGGTGGTGCGCCACCGCAGCTCGCCCAGCGCCGCATCCCACGCCAAAACGTCCCCCGTGCTGGACGCAGCAGCAATGAGAGGCGGTGGCGCTCGCGCCTTCTTCTTCTGCGGGCAACAAACGTCACTTAGCGATTACTCCATCGGTGCACCATTACCATCACGCTTCACGCCCACGCAGCAGCCCTGCCTGACGGCCCGTCCCTCCACCAAGGGGTGCAGCACCAAATGAGCAGCCAACAAGTTTCCATGCGCGCACTGGGCCCAGCCTCACCTTGGCAGCCTTGGCAGCGGGCCCCTGGCCCCATGTGAGTGCACTGATATGCAGGCCTAGGCCCCCCGGTGTTCCTGCAGCTGCTTTGGTAATGGTTGCATCTCCAGCAGCCAGATCTGCGCGGAGACGGCCGCTGCTCACGTCCCAGGTCTGCAGGGAGAATGATGACACTCAGATGATGCAGGGATGCCTCCAGCTGTGAAGCAGGAAGAGGGGCAGCCGCAGGGGCCAGCATTACGCAAACTGCAAGTCAAGCACCCCTGCAGGTGACACTCGCGACCAAGGGGGCGCTCACCTTGATCCGGCCATCTCCAGAGGTGACGGCCAGAGTGTCCCCCTCAGGGCTGAAGGCTGCCAGAAGACCCTCCAACGGGGCAGCTCCTGAGGAATCCATGCAACCTCAGATTTGTTCCTACAGAACCTACGAAGCGACAAGCAATGCCATGGGACCTGTAAACGGTCAACCTACCGTAGCTGCAAGTGCAACCTCTGCAACCCTAGCGCTACCTACCGTAGGACTAGAGAAACCCTAAAATCAGTGGCACTCGGGAGTTTTTCGGTCGATGGTCTTTTGGTTTGATCGATGTGGCGTCGGCGTTTCCGAAGGTTTGTTTGACACACATTGTCCATTGGGGGACAAAAGATTGGGCTGTGTCAAACCGCCAGAAATACTCGTACTCGGTCAGCCGTGCTGAGACCAGACGTAGGTACCTACGCCGACAGCACGGTACGCTGTAGCCTGTAGTGGGGCTACCGCCGCAGTGGCAAAGTTCCAGTGCCACTGTGACTCTGAGATCTGATCTGCAGATCAGCAAAAGAAGGAGCTCCGCCACGAGTCGCAGAAATTCCAGGGCACGTTTTTAGCTCGGGGTAGCTACGATAGCAGGAAAATTGGAAGGTGGCCATCTCAAAAGCGCCAAGTTGTACGCAGGTTCTAACTTCTAGCCAAAGTAAAGCGCGAGAGGTTTTAAGGACAGTGCTAGCTGGGGCATTCTCTAAAAGTAAGTTGAAAAACTTTGACAACAGGACGTGTGGGGTGTGGAATAAAGCAGCGAGGCGGTTTCATGCTTCTAGAGTGCGACAGAGAGCCTTGTGAGTTTCCTGTTTCCGGAGCGCAGTTAGATGCCGTCAGGGTCTGCTAGACTAAGCTTAGCAGCACCTGGAAAGGATGTTTGTGTGCCCATGTTCCTGGCATTGGTAATGACAGAGCAAAGCTGAAGCAATTCTGCTTTATTAGACTATCCAACAAAGCCCTTAAAATGCTTCTTCTCTCGCTCTGAGGTGTGGTGGTGTGCCATTGTGTCACAACATGACCTTCGCGCTCTGCAGGTGTTCCTAGCTGGTCATTGCACTCTCCAGCGCAATGGGCATGAAGAAAACGCTGACAAGGATTTTCAGTGTGAGCAGCATGGCACTCCTGGTGGATCTGGTTGATTGCAATGCCTGGACATTGTTCCTTTGTTGTACTCAAATTGTGCTTGACTAGTCCTGAACTATGTTTGTCAAAGGCTTTTGTACATTTGCAGTGTCATGTTCTGCACGCAACCAGAGGGCCTGGCCTAGTGTGCAATGATACCTGACGTCTGGCTCTATGCAGAAAAAGGCCAAGGACGGCTCCTCGGCAGATCCTGCAGTGGGGGGCACCCCTGTCGCAGGGGTTGCCGCACTGGTGAGCCTGTGCACCTCCTGCAACACAGATATCGCAACAAGCTAAATCTCTGATGAACCTATTTGGCGACAGATGGCATACCACCCGCTTCGTATCTCAAAGCCTCACCCACAAGTCCGGTGCCTGCTTGCCTAAAAGGATTCTCCATCTTTTCTTACTTGCTTTCAGAAAAGCTGGAGTCCTGGCCACAGTGCTCTTGTCCCTTCCAGGTTCATTCTTCTGATTGCTTCTTCGCTATGAACCTGACACCAGGATTTTTTGTATGGCATTCACTCCTTCCTGGCTCGTTTTGCAGCGTGGGGATGTGGCAAAAGCAAATGGCAGCACAGTGGGCTACAAGTCAGGGGAGGCGAAGCGGGTACCCCTTTCTGGCCTGGACAAACTGAATGTGGTGCTAAATCCCCCCAAGCCAGACCCGCAGCGCGCGCTAGCCGGGAGCAAGAGCAGGGCGGCCAGCAGAGATGCCAGGGCTGCCACCAAGATCCAAGCCGCATACCGGGGCCATCTGGTGAGTGACTGTCAAGCAGGAATAAAGCATTTGTGGCTCGCCACTTCGTTGCTCGCTTTCTGCCTCCTTGCTGTCACATTGCAACATTTGTTTCTCTTCCCCGTCCTTGAGGCTCACTGCGCGTGATTGTGTGTGGCAGGTGCGGCGCTCGGTGCGCACGCACAAGAGCCTGGTCAAGGTGCAGGCGCTGGTGCGCGGCCACATCGTGCGCCGCCAGGCCGCCATCACGCTCCGCTGCATGAACGCGCTCGTGCGCGTGCAGGCCCGCGCGCGTGCCAATGCCGTGCGCAAGTCGGCTACGGGCAGGGAGGTGCAGCAGCGGCTTGAGGCCGGCGGGTTCCGGGAGCCCGATGGGCCGGAGAAGAAGAGGACAGATGTAAGCGTGGCCTGGCCCCTGATGGAGGACACCGGCCATAGATCCAGCACTAAGGTTCTAGATTCTCATCGCAAGGGGTTTGAAGCCATGTTTAGCAAGCACCAGTGAGTGGCCGGCGCTCTCCCCCCCCCCTCTGACCCGCGCTGTGCGGCGGGTGCGTGCAGGGCTGGGTGAGCAGCGCTGCCCCCATCAGTGAGCTGGAGGCGGACTACCACCGCCGCCAGACCGGCTTCATCAAGCGGGAGAGGGCCCGCGCGTATGCCGCCTCTTTCCAGAACTGGAAGACGGGGCCCGCGCCCAAGGTGAGCCACCGGGGCTCCGGGAGGCAGCATCATCTCTATGTGCGGCCTTCCCTACCGCAGCATCTCCCACAGCCGGCTCCTATCGCCCTGTGTCTCATTGGGTGTGCTCTCGCCCAGGGCGCGCATGGGGCCTGATGTGCTGCGCTGTTGGGGGCTGGCCTGTGCAGACGGTGACGTACATCCCCAACGACCCCGACCACGAGGGGTGGGGCTGGGGCTGGCTGGAGCGCTGGATGGTGGCCCGCCCCTGGAGGAACCGCAGCTTCATCGACGCCTCCGACCTCTCTCGCAAGGTGCATCCGTGTGCTGCGCCTGTGGTGCCCCTGAGAGCCCCTGCCCCGGATTGCAAGTGTCTGTGTCTGCTGCCTCTATGTTAGTGCAGCAGTTGCGAGCCGGTTCTTTTGCAATGTCCTGATGCTTGCCTTCTCTCTTAAACTCAGGGTTTGCTCTTGCTTGTACAGGACTGGGCACCACCTCGCAGAGTGATCAGGTTCAACAGCGAGGGGGGGGGGCCTCTTTCTCGTCGTCTGTCTGTAAGCCCCCTGCCTGGCCCCTGCCGTCTAGCACACTTTAAGGATGCGTCGATACCAGTCGTGGCCTCTTCCTGCTGTCAATCTCTGCCCTGACGTAGGGGCTACCTGCACCCTGGTGTGCTGCGCTGAGCTGTCCCCCGTTGCGCTGCACGCTGGTCCTGGCTGCGCGAACGAGTGCGCATGCCCTGTGTGCAGGACGGCGGTGCCTTCCCGGCCAAGGTGGTGGAGCGGGAGGAGCCGAACCTGGAGCGCGACTTTGGCGAGCAGCGCCAGTGCAAGTGGTGCGGCCGCCTCTCCAGCCGCGTCAAGGACACGGAGGCGGGGCCGCTGTGCGGGGTGTGCCAGCTCAACACCGCCACTGCGACGCGCCTCAACAAGGATCCGTACGCCCAGACCGGCACCAAGGTCCCCAAGCAGGTGAGGGGCCCCAGAGTGCGGGGCACCGTCGCGCCCTGCTGGTGGAGCATCATACGACAGCTCGCAAGGGCTGCCCGGCCCTGCTGTGCAAGAAGGTTGCAACAAGGGCCAGGGCTGAAGGGGCAGTCTCATGGGCGGGGCATGTGTGTGTGTGACGTGCTTGCTTGCTCTGACGCAGCTGTGCGGGGAGGGGTTGGTGTGCAGGAGCCAGACTTCCCGACCAAGGTGGTGGACTGGGAGGAGCCGAACCTGGGGAAGGCCGCGAGCGAGCAGCGCCAGTGCAAGTGGTGCGGCCGCCTCTCCAGCCGCGTCAAGGACACCGAGGCGGGGCCGCTGTGCGGGGTGTGCCAGCTCAACACTGCCACCGCCACGCGCCTCAACAAGGATCCATACGTGGCTGCAGGCCCCAAGGTCAGGGCCGAGGGACTGCCGGCCACAAGGACACACGCCCAGTGCTGTCTTCCCTCTGCCCCGAAATCGCGGCTGCCTTGATCCTGCTGCACTCAGGTCCCAAGAGGGCATGCCTGGATAGTGCGTGACTTGCCCAGGCACGGTGCTGATTGCTGTGTCTGACTGGCGCGCAGACGGACTCCCCCACCGCGGCAAGCAGCAAGACCCGCAGTGTGCCCGCAACCCTGGCCATCCCTCGGTAAGTCCGGGCAGCCTAGCCGGGGTGATTGCATGGGAGAGGGATCAGATTGGCCTCCCGCACCTTCGCCTTGCCTGCCTCCCGCCCCACCCCCCCCCCTTCTTCCTCCCGCTCTGCTCACATGTCCTGCTGCCGCTGCTGCAGGAAGGCAGCCACGCCATCCCCCACCGCGGCCCGCGCCGAGCGCCGCCTGAGCTTCCCGCCATCCCCCAAGGTGAGCCCGGGGCCAGATGCACAGCCGGGCATCCTGCGCGTGCACTGCGTGTGAGCCCTTGAATGCTGCACTTCTCCTAGCGGGTGCTGCCTTGCCTGCCTTGCTCGCTGAGCTAAGCCTCTCCCCGTGGGTGGCCCCCCTCCAGGTGGCGGCCGCGTCGCCGGGCACGCCCAAGAGCATCATGTCCCCCATGGGCACCCCGCGCTTCATGCAGCCCACCGCGTCGTCGCTGCCCAAGTTCCGCACCAGCACGCCCTCCCCGCGCCTCAAGCCCAGCCCCTCCGCCGACAGGGGCACCCCTAAGGCGGTGCCCACCGAGGCCAGCCTGGCCACCCCGCCGCCCGCCACCCCGCACGCCAACGGACGCCTCGACAGCACGCCCAAGGTGGAGGTGAGGCCCGCAGCGCGAGGAGGGGCAATGACCAGAGTCGCATCGTGGCTGAGGCACTGGAGGTCGCAGGACCGCCCTGCCTCCAGGCCGTGCCATCCCCCTCGTGGAGGCTGCGCTGAGCTGGGAGTCGCTGCCGGAGTATGGCAGGCGCCTCCTGCCGTTCTGATGCGCTCCGTGTACGTGCTGGCAGGGCTCCTCTCGTAATGGAAGCAATCGAGAGGGCTTTCTTCTACTTACTGCTCCCCTGCAGCGAGCGGCCGCCGACCGAAGCTCGACCAGACGGGCTGCAGAGAGCGCGAGTGCGATGAAAGATCCACATCCTCCGGGCTCTGCTGGCCGCAAGCGCTGCGTTGGCCAGCTTCGCAATGCGACTGATCCCTTTTGGCTCCGTGGTGTGCAGCCGGGCAGTGTCGGCGATGGTGGCGCTGCAGGAGCGCACGCGGAGCAGGCCCTGGCAGCAGTGTCGCCTCACGAGGGGGCAAGAGACGGGGCGGATCAGGTACTGAGTGGAGAGGAGACGAGGGGAGCGTATTCCGGGGAAAGTGGGGCAACGACAGGCGCGGGGGCAGACACGACGGGGGCTGGCTTGGAGCCGTCGCAAGGAGCAAGCAACGGGATGCATCATGTGCAGAGCTCGCCAGCAGCTTGGCCAAGCTCCAAGGGCGCTCCTCTTGTCGCCCAGTAACCAATGCGAGCAGCTTTATGTATTTATGAGAGGGGTGCATGAGGAGAGCACGATACGGTTCTGCAATCGGCTATTGCTGCAACAAGCAAGTGGATGCTATATAGATAGGATACAGGATTGACCAACTTTGAGATAACTCATTCGAGTCAAGGGCCCCTTGACACTTTGTGGTATAGCTCACTTTTCTCATACCTAGAGTTAACTTCTTTAAAAGCTTTTAAAATTCTTTGAACAAGTAGTCCTGCCATCTTGCTGTACCGAGACTTTGACGCATGGCGGGACCATTGAGAATGGATTGTGATTGGACATGGGGCCATTACGACATGTTGTACCAAACGGTAAGCGTCAGAAGCTAGCTGAGATCATCATTTCTAACTCTTTGGCTTATGATTCATGGACTTGTGTAGCTTTTGTGATATGCTCGTTTGCCTGTGAGAAGGGGAGATGGTAACCTCTGACCTATTGAGATCTACAGCTCAAGAACTGACTCTTCTGCTTGACCTGTTTGTCGTTAGCACCTATCCGCCATGATCGACAAATGTTGAATCAGACTGGTCAGAAGTATTGATCGGATGAGCTGCACCAAGATACCCGCCTTAACCGTTCACGGATCAGACTTGATGTGAAGTCGATTATGTACATATCATCAGTTTGCCCCAAAATATTGGGTGCCGCTCAATTGGATGGTCTATATAGATGGACCGTCCAGAGCAGGCTCCCGTCAGCTCGATTCTTGCACAAGGCATCTAAAAGATGTTTCGATCAAATTCATCCTATATATGCCGGCCCAGCTTGCGCAAGCAATTGAACGTTGAAAGTCATCAAACCCTCAATACCTGGCATATAGCATGCAAGTCATAGCTATTTCCAAATTTTCGTACCAAAAGAAGTCAATGGTAGCATAAGGTTTATGCATGACATGGCCACTCTCGGATCGAATTTGGCGTCAAACTTCAAAGTCACTTCGAGCATCGTCAGAGTTTGCATGTGCATGTAAAATCGAAGGGAACAACATGGACGTAAGTAGTGATATTGCACGTACTTTGATCCCAAAAAGCCGTCAGATACACAAACGAGCCCTGCTGTACATGCATAAACTAGAGCAGGCTCCGCTTTTGTAGAGGCTCGCGTCGGAAGCGCTCCCGGTCGGACAATTATCTGCAAACTCCTGGCCAATCCGGTAAAGCAACCACGCGATCCAAGCTCAAATTAAGGCCGGTCTCAATGCCATGGGGCCGGCCCTCAACAAGATCGAAGGAGTTGAGTCCCCAACGACCATCCCATGATCATCAACTTGAATGGGAGTATAATCCGGACAAGTTCCTTGATCGTCGACTCCACCCAGGACGTCCAAAAATCAAAGTCACTTTCGGCCGCAAGGTTCGAACGACGCATCATCACTGCTTTGAGGTCCAGAAGTGGCGCCCCTTCAATCACCAAACGGCCGGGGACATGATTCGGATCGATCTCGATCAAATGTACTACCTGGGGGGCTTCTTGAATGCTTCGAATCAATCGAGCGGGCAATTGAGGATGCTGACGCCTTATGGGCCAAATAGCTTCTATCAAAATGAACCTCCTCGCGAGTTCCGCGTGCATCATTGTTCAATATTGCTGCAAGCTTACGTGACAATTAACGGCCCAGCGGCGGCAGCAATGACCACCAGCGGAGCAGGTGGAGGACGCGCTGGAGCGCACACTCGAACATTGCGGAAGCCTGCGGCGGCGGAATTGGCAGCAGCCCCAACGGCCCCATTGAATGACGCGGCATGGTTGCAAGAGCTGTATAGTTAGAGCTAGGATCAAAAACACCCATCCCAAAAACTTACCGTGCATGCTTCCGATTCGGGGCCGATCGCGGGCTCGCTGAACGCGAGGGTAAAAGGCATTGTTGCGGTGTTAATAACCATCATGCATGAGATTAATGGGTGGTTAGTCTGCGGAGTTTGTGCAAGGCACGGGACCCTCTATTTGAAGAGTTTAGTGGGATCTCGCTCTTAATTGCATAAGTATAGTACATGCACTTGAGGTCCTACTGTACGTACGCCGGTCAGTGGATGTGAACCTGGCATATCATGCATAATTAAAGAAACTAGATATGATAATTGATGCGGGCCCGGCGGCCGTCCGCTCTAGTTGTCACAAGGATTGCCACGTACTACTTTGCAAGGGTAGACGCCCGGTGAATATCATTAAGTATGACTGCCATGTATATCATGTAGATAGTAAGCACACATCAGCGAACAGCGAGCAATTACACACTCACCGTCAAGCTAGTGACTGATTTCCGACCCGTAGGCTGGTGAGCTAGACCCGAGGTCTAGGACGGTGTCAAGCGATTCTCATGCACTCCACAATCATCTCCAATTTCCGTGCGTGTCCAGTGTGCAAAATACATGAAATACATTGATCCAATTCTTCGAAAACGTGTGTCCCGGCAGCTTTGGAGCACGTTTAAATGTCGACACAGTGGTCTTCGTAGCCAATGCGGCTAAGTGTGTTTTCCAGATCAGAAGATCTCGAAGTCTCACGACACAAGATTATTTTTGGCCATCATTTAACTTCAATTTAGTTTTCGTTCTTGTCACCATGCTAGCTATGTCTTTTGGCACTTACGCGTCAGGTTGGAAGGGAGCCCTTTCCTGAGAATCTTTTATGTACATCCTTTATCATTTTCAAGAATTGTTTGACGCAGCCCTCGCACTTTTCAGCACCATCAAAACATCCGTAAAGCTCTGCACACCTTCTGCGAGTACTGGCTGATACCTTCTCCGCAGCTTCGGTGGCATGTTTACCTTCACCCACTCGTGCTCCTTAATTTGCTGCAACGTGATCCGCTTGTTGGGGTCGATTTGGAATATTCTATCTAAGAGATCCCTTAAACTATCATCCACTTGCACGTTGGCTGGGATTTGATATTCTCCCGCCGTGATGCGCTCGAACATGCGCTGCACGTTCTTCTCGGGGCCTTTGTCTGCGAAGGGGTATGTGTGAAAGACCAGCGCTGCAAGGATTACCCCCAGCGACCACACGTCCGCTTGTTTCCCATTGGCCAACTCCGCTCGGTCGTGCTGCTCCACCGCCCCCTCCGCACCCGGCCCCCGCGTTTGCAAGATCTCCGGCGCTGCGTAGATGCTGCTGGGCAGCACGGCCTGCTCCGAGCCGCGCATGAGCGCCGTGCGCGTGTTCCCCAGGGGCAGCATCTTGAGGCCCGGCGGGTTGGCCTTGCCCAGGATGACCGTCTCCATGTTGAGGTCCCGCCCGCTGGCCCCCACCTCGTGGCACAGCTCCGTGGCCGCCACCAGCTGCTGGAACAGGTACCTGCAATCCAGCGCACAGCCGCGCGCCCGTGAGCGCCCAGGCCAGGGGGAGGAAGGGGACCCGCTGTTACGCGGCTGCTGAAAAGGACGTGAACACATGTCCCAAGTATACGTGCTCAATTCGCCACCTGATCTCCTGACACCTGACGACGGGCAGAAACCCAATGCCGGAAGAGGGCCACAATGCGGTGATGGCCTTCCCTCTGTGGCGTCCCTGGTGCATGCCCACCAGGAGCGCCACAGAGAGGGCGGACCCATACAACACCCACGCGCGCCAGCAACACTCCCCCAAGTTTCTGCCGGGGAATGGCAACAAACACATTACAACTCCCATGGGAACCAGTAAGCAGCAGGTGGTGGAAAGGCCATCGGACAGATCTGGGGTAAGTTGTACCGCCAAGACACCTGAGCCCCTGCAGAGCTCCGCATGGCAAAGGGGAGGCTCTTGGCTCCAGGCAAATATGCTTCTGCTCACGGTGTTCCACACAGGGTTATACTGTTGGCATGTGCAGCCGACAGGCCGCTCAGGAAGAGGGGCTTCCAAGAGACCCGCCACCTGACAGCCCCCCACGAGGCACCCGCGTCAGAGCTGCGCGGGGCGGCGCTGGGCACACACGCGACTGCTCTACAGTCAGCATCCGACATAGCCCGAGGCTGGGTCTGCTCTTGTGCACCCATCTAAAACTCTTTGGCACGACAGTGTCATTAGTCCCTCTTTCTTACCCCAGCTGCAGGACTCCACTTGCTTTTCAACGAACCGTCCGTCCCAAAACAGTTCCCTTTGTACAGCATCAAAGTCTGCCGCTTAAAGGTTACCAGTTTCCATACCCTACCCCACCAGCAATACAAGCTCACACAGGCTGGAGGGCGCAAGAGGACATGGGCCACAACCAAGATCTGGCGCAACAAAAACTAAGTCATAGCAGAACCAACCAAACCTGGTAAAAAGGTGCACCATTTCACAAATCTGGCCGAGGGCCTGAACCAGCACACGCCTTACCTTGCCTGTGACTCTGTCAGCATCTTCTTGTCCACAAAGCGCATCAGCGTGTTCCCCATCCCATAGGCCTCGGTGATGACCACTAGATCCGCACTTGTCAGGACGGCCTTCTGGAAGCGCACCATGCACGGGTGCTGCAGCTGCGCCATGAGAATGATCTCCTTCTCATTCTGCCGCGACCACAGCCGCAGTGGAATGAACCGTGCCGCCACATGCGTGCCGCTCCGCTTGTCCTTAAGCAGGCGGATCACCCCGTACGTACCCTTGCCCAGCACCGCCCCTGTATCCTCGTATTGCTCGCGTAGCTCCGGCGCAAGCACTTCAAGAGGCCGCCCTGCGCGCTCCTTGCTGGCTGTTAGCCCAGACCCGGCCCGGCCTCTCCCCGCGCTCTGCTTCCACCCCTCACCCCCAACCACCTTTCCAACAGACAGGACCGAAGCGTCGCTGTCAGACGAGCTTGGCGTCACCGTCTGAAGAGGACTAGTCATTCTTTCTGCACTACTACGGCTCGCACTCTACTCTTGCTGGGACACAGGCAACCCCCCGGCCATCTTGAGCCGCTCCCCTCTGCTACCTCGAGCAAGCACGTCGCTGGAAGAGCAAGCGGTGGCATGCCAGGCAACACACGCTCACTTGCGGTCGAATGCTGCTCAAGGAGCCTGCAGGGTTCTCTACGCTGCAGACTGTGAGTCAGAGTCAGAGGCAGAGACTCTCAGCCGACGCAACCACTCGTGTCTCGTGAGTCGTGAGTGCATCGTGAAGTCAGCGAAGCCCTGAAGCAGCAGGGTACGGGAAGGTCACGTCACGGTACCACGGTCCGCGTACGGTGTCCCACGGGCCGTACCGCGCTGCGTTAGTCCTGGTGACGTGGTGCGCCGAACTAGAGAAGCGACTCGCGAGGTGCTCATGAGCAAAACATTGAGGGGTCGGACCGTCGGTTGCGGAGTCTGGACCGGGCGGCCCGCCGGGCAGGGCGCGGCCGCCAGCTCGGCGCCGGGCCCTAAGTTCGTCTCCCTGCGCATGACCACCTCAGGCTCCGGCCGGCGTCTGCACTTCCCTCGCTGAGCTCAACGTACCTACTTCAAGTTCACGGCCCGAGAAGGGCCCGAGGGTCAGATTCTGATTGCCATGGCCGGGCCTGGCCTCTGATCCGCTCCTCTGACCCGCCCTGCTCGTGCCTGCTCCTGCCGGGGCGCGCCATGGCTGGCGCTGCGGACGGCGGCCTGGTGGCCGCGGTGGAGGCGCTGTTTGCGGCGTCCGAGAGCAGCGTGGTCACGGCGGTGCGCCTGGCCAAGAGCGCGCCCGCGTCCGCCTGGAACCTCAGCGTGCGCAGGAACCGGGTGACCAGCAAGCCGCGCGTGCTCGCCGTCACAGGTCAGCACGCCAGCTCGCCTGCGCACGGGCCGCCTGCCCAGCCATCCCCGCAGCTGCACCGCGGTGCAATTGGCCAGGACGTGCATTCGGAATTGACGGGGCGGTGTGGCGTCAATGAGTTGCTATTAGCTCCAAGGATGCGGAGAAGTCCCTTTTGTTGGTGCGCCATGCTGTCGTGTGTTGCCCCTTTTCCATGACTGTCCCGTGCTGACTGGGTGTGCAGCCAAGCGCTCCCCGGCGACGCAGCGCTTCAAAGTCAACCTGCACGTCATCAAACAGAGCAATGCGGGGCTGCAGGCAAGCACTGCCGCCACCTTGCCTCAACCACATTGCAGAGAGTGACCGCTGTGGGAGGCGGAGCACCCCTGTGCTTCCTTCCGACTGCTTCCTTGCCGCCTGCTCGGGTCCTGGGCCGCTCCACGTGGGCGCTGCTGACGCCGGTGCGCGCCCGTGCAGGTGTCCAAGACGTACAAGCTGAAGCACCTTGTCAAGATTGAGGCGCTACCCGGAGATGCGGCCGCCCTTTCTTTCTTCCTGGTACACCATCCTTCCTTTGCCCCCTTTTCTCTCAATGGCGCTCAGTCCCTTTGCAGCGCCCGTGCCCCTGTGCTTCGCCGCTATACTGTCGGCTGGGTGGCCAAGCGCCAACTCCGCTTCGGTGGGACTCCCTGCGAGGCCGGTGCCTGCCCCTTTGGTGCCCTTCCTCACCGTCGTCCGCCCCTGCCCTTTTGTGCAGAGATTTGACAATGCCAAACCAGGGATCCCCGTGCCACAGTGGACTGCGCGCACGCCGGATGACAGGTGCGCTCCCGCCTCCCTCCGTTGGCCGGCCCTCTCAGTGGCCGCATCTCTTCTTGTGTGCCCCCTTTGGTTGGCGCTTGCGGGGTCTGCCTGCTCCCTCACTGTGCGCGGTGTGCGTGCGTGCAGGAACCTGCTGGTGGTTACCTTGCTGCGCCTCTGTCGAGAGAATGGCCTCAAGCTGCCCGTCGTCGTGGGCCTCGACGTTGTGGAGATGGCGCTCTGGGCCCAGGTCAGTCCCCCCCCTCTCCTCTCCTGCCCCACCTGACTGGTTACAGTGTGCCTCAGGCGGCCTGCTGCGCCACTCCCCTTGCTGGCCCGCCCTGCTTGTGTACGCGGTGTGCCTCAGGCCCTCTCCTTTTGTCCCCCCCCCACCGCAGGCGCACGCTGCCCCGCTGCCCGCCGGGGCGCCCGAGCTGGGCCCGCCCATGGTGGCGGGGGTGGGCGTGGCGGTGGGCGGCGGCGCGGAGGGCGGCGCGGCGGCGCTGGTGGGCGTGGGCCCCGCGGAGGCGCTGGTGAGCGCGGAAGAGGAGGCGGGCATGGCCGCGCTGCTGGGCAGCTACACGCTGGGCATCGGGCAGGCGGAGGCGTTCAGCGAGCGGCTCCGGCGCGAGCTGGCGGCGCTGGAGGCGGCCAACGTGCACGCAATCCTGGAAAGCGAGCCGCTGGTGGACGCGGTGCTGGCCGCGCTGGACGAGGCGGCCGGGCGCGCGGACGACATGGACGAGACGCTGGCCGTGTTCAACACCAAGCTGCGCCACATGCGCGAGGACATTGAGGCGGTGAGCGCGCGGGCAGGCAGGGAGCAGGGCTGCCCTTTGGGCGTGGCTGCTGGGGACTCCCGCTCGCACTCTCCATGGTCGGGCGGCCCCGGGCAGCCTCAAAGTGTTGTGATTGAGTCTGCTGGTTGACCCGCTTGTCGCCAAGACGAGGGCAACCTGCGGTTCGCACAGGAACTCGACAAGTTTTGGTGCCCTGCTCTTTGGAACTCTTGTGGTCCGCACCTTGCCGCATTTTTTCCACACCTGCGTGAAGTGGTCGGGAGTGAAGCCCCGGTCATGTGTGTCTTTCCGCGGCCTCCATGCGTGCCTACCTGCCGCGTGTGCGTGTGCCAGATTGAGCTGCGCAACAACCGGCTGGAGCAGCAGGCGGAGAACAACGGCGCGCTGCTGGCGGAGCTGGCGGCGCTGCTGGCCCGCCTGCGCGTGCCCCCCGAGTTCTCTTCGCTGCTGCTGGGGGGACCCTTTGAGGAGCCGTGCATGGCGCAGAACATGGAGGCTGCGCGCTGGCTCACGCAGGCGCGCGCCGCGCTGGAGCCCCCTGCGCTCCCCGCCCAGTACGCCGGCATGCAGGCGGTGCGCGAGAAGCGCGCGGAGCTAGAGCGGCTGCGCAGCACGTGGGTGCGCCGTGCCACCGACTTCCTGCGCACCTACCTCGCCGCCATTGCCGACCCCCTGCTGGCCAACCGGGCCGCCTTCTCCCAGCGCGGCGCCCTCAAGCGGCCAGACCACTCGGAGCTGCGCTATCGCTGCCGCGCCTACGCGCCCCTGCTGCAGCACCTCAAGGTCCGCCGCCGCTGTTGCGCCCCCTGCTCTGTGCCGGCGCCGCCCCCTCGCGGCTTGCCCTGTCAGCAAGCCCTGCGTCGGCTCTCGCTTTTGCTTGCCTGACGCGCCAGGGGCCGCCCCCTGCTGCGGTGCTGCTTGCTGGGCTGACTGGCGGCCGTGGCTGGTGCGTGGTGCAGGAGCTGGACCCCGCGTGCCTGCCGCCCCTGCGCCAGGCCTACTGTCACTCCCTGAATAGCCTCCTGCGACGCGAGGTGAGCCCCGCCCGCTCCCCTCTTCCGTGCGCCGTCCATGTGGCTTCCCTCCCTCCTGTGCCGCTGTCCTCTGGCCTGGGGTGCCCCTGCTTGGCGTGGCCTGAGGCGCGGCGCACGGGCGGCATGTGCAGGCGCGCGCGTTTGCGGAGGAGCTGCGCGCCAGCAGCAAGCTGGTGCGCACGACCAACTCGTGGCTGGAGAACCTGGCGGGGGCCGCCAACGGCACGGGGGGGCCCGCGCTTTCGCCCGCAGGGGAGGCCTACACTACTATGCTGCGCACGTTCGTGCCGCTCATCGTCGACGAGGTGCGTGTGCAGGGCCCGGGCGCTAGCCACCCTCCAGTCTCTGCCTTCCCGGGGTGCTCTCACTCGCCATGCGGGCTTGGGTGGTGGCATCGCGTTGGCATCCGGGCATGGTGCACGCCACTTGACCTGCTCCCGTCCTTGCTTACGCATGCCTCCTGTGCTGCCGGCCCCATGTCTGCTCGCATCCTCCCCCCGCATCGGCACCGCCTAACGGCCGCGCTGTGGCCGGGTGTGGCAGAGCAATTTCTTTGCGGGCTTCATGTGCTTCGACGTGGAAGCGCCCAGCCGCACGCGCAGTGACTCCCTCAACATCGACCTCTCCGACGACGAGACCGACGCGCCTGCCGCCCCTGATGGCAAGACTGGTGAGGGCTTACCCCCCCTCCCACCCCTATGGCTTGATCAAGCCAGCAGGCGGCAGGGCCGGCGCCTGTGTGGCCGCCCCCTTGCCCTGCTCTGCCCCCTGGTCGCACTCTGCCTGGCCCGCTTACGCGCGTGCGGTGGGCGTGGTGCGTGCAGTGGTGGTGGCGCGCGGCGTGGCGGAGCAGGCGGCGCTGGCGGCGGGGCAGGGCGCACTGGTGGCGGGGCTGTCGGAGGACTTCGTGGGGCTGGTGGACTGGGCGTGCCGGCTGGACGCGGTGCAGGCCATCACGCTGGACGGCATCACCGAGGCCTGGCTCGCCTCCCATGGCACCGCCGACCACGGCAGCCCCGCCATCGCGCAGCTCCTCGCCGACTGCGCCGACAGGATCCGGGCCAGCTGGGCCAAGGTGCGCGCCCCACACCGGATCAGCCGGGGAAAAGTGCGCCCCTCCGGCCGGCGTCGACCTGCTGCGGCTGGCATCCATGGTGTGGCCAGAGGGCAAAAGCGATTGCAAGACGGAGATGCACCCAATGCCACCAATGCATCAAGGATGACCAGGCTCGGATGTCCCGTCTGCGTCCTGCTCCCCACGCGCGCCTCTCTGCCCGTGCGCGCAGTTCATCGAGGAGGTGACGCACCAGATCGAGCGGTACGATAAGGGGCTGAAGCAGGCGGGCGTGCTGCCGTACATCCCGCGCTTTGCGCTGCTGGCGGGTCGCATGGAGCAGCTGGTGCAGGGCGGCGCGCGCGACGCGGTGGACGGCGCGTACGAGCGGCTGGTGGGCACCATGTTCGCCGTGCTGCACCGCATCGCCGCCGCGGACCCCAAGCACGCGCCGATCCTGCTGCTCGAGAACTACGCCGCGTTCCAGAACAGCACCTTCGACCTCGCCAACAGCGTGCCCGCCCTCGCCGTCTTCTACCAGCAGGCCAGCGACGCCTACGAGCAGGCCTGCGCCGACTACGTCCACGCGGCCATCGCCTACGTGAGGGCCACCCCCCCCAGCCCCGCTCTTCGTCACGGCCCTGCTCTCTGCCGCTGCTCTGTGTGATGTCTGCTGCGTGCTGCGTGCGGTGTTCCCTGCGCGGCAGCTGATGCCCGGGCGGGTGGGTGGTGCAGCAATTCGGGAAGCTGTTCCAGTTCGGCGAGCGCATCAAGGCCCTCGACGTCCGCCCCGAGGAGGTGAGCCCCCCCCCTCGTCTCCTGCCGCACTGCGCCCCACCGAGCGGCCAGCGCTGCCCGACTATTGAGGCGGACGCGCAGAGGTACCAGCCTGGCGGGGGGGCGCAATGACAGCCCCCCCTCTTTCCTGCAACAAAGGCAGTAGCCGGCTGGCGCCCCTTATCCCACCAAGACTGCTTCGCCCTTATCAACCAATCAGGACTGGACTTCTTCCTTGGGATCGGTTGTCAAGGCCTCCAACGTCTTGCCCGGCTTGCCGCGACGCTTTTGTGCTCTTTCGTTGACCGGGTATCAGAGACCGCTGGCTGCCCCGACCGGAGTCCCTCTCAAAGATCACCCGGGGTGTCTTGTGGCCATGCCCGCCGCAGGTTGGCCGTGCTCGCCCCTCGCTCCGCCCTGCCCCAATTCCGCTGTCCGTCAGCTGACGCGCGCTGCTCCCCCGCCGCTGCTGCAGGTGCCCTTCTCGCCCGGCTTCAGCAAGGCGGACCTGCGCAAGCTGCTCAAGAGCACGCTCGCCGGGGTGAGCTGCGCCCCCGCCCTGCCTTTGGTCTCGTGCTGCCCCGCTGGGGCGTGGCGTGCGCTGCGGCGGTCGCGTGCGGTGTGTGCGCCGTGCCAGGGGCCTGAGGCGGTGGTGCGTGTGGTGTGCAGGTGGAGAAGCAGCTGGGCGGCATGTACAAGCGCATGGCCAAGCACCTGACCGCGGACGACCTGCTGCCCAGCCTCTGGGACAAGGCCAAGGAGGAGTTCCTGGCGCAGTACGAGGACCTGGAGGCGCTGCTCGCGCAGTGCTACCCCAGCGAACAGCTCAGCCCCTCCTCCCCGGAGATGCGCGAACTGTTCCGAACAGTGTGATGCTGCCTTATGCTTCGGGATCGTTGTGTACCATACTGTGCATACAAGTGCAAGCGCATATTGTCAAGGCCAAATCCTCACGTCCATGCCATCTGGTAGTTCGTGGGCATGACGCGTGGGTCGATGGGAAACAATCGTCAGAATGCGACCGGTGCGTCGAGCCTGGTCCAATCTGCAGCTTGTCATTGAAATCCATGTGCTGAAGTTCTTATGCATTGATCTCACTAATTGCGAGGGGTTTTAGCATCTTTGCATCATTGAGTGCATTACATTCTTTTCTGGCTCGTCGATGATACGATTGATGTCAGTCCGTGGCTTCAAATCATCCTGCAAAATGCGCTGGTGTGGATGTCAATTCGAGTTCGACCTGGCGTCACTAGTGTACCATCTCGTGCCAATCATAAAATTTCCCACATGCACAAGACTTTCCGGCCTTATATACCGTCACATCCTCAAGCCCATGAGGGTAGATGTAGCGTCCTAGCTTTCATGGAAGAACTAACATGTATATGCTTCTGTAGTAGACGGGCAAGCCTGCTTGTACGCTTGCCGGCTGAGCAATCAAAGATTCTCGAGCCAGATGCCTCATAGGATACGCGTGACTTTATGACCCAACTGAATCATGCTGAACCGGCGGCCTGCATGGTAGTGATACATGTTCTGTGCATTCTAGTGGATCTTGAAGTGAATCAGTATTGCCAAGTTGGCCCGCGGCCAGGGCATGGCCGGCAATATGTTGGATCATGTATGTTGAATACTCACATGCGCTGCCCAAATCAGCTTTGATCTTAGGATCTAGGGTTCAATTACTTTGCCTAGCTTGAGTGGCACCCCGGCCCTCGAAGGCCAGGGGCCAGGGCTTGCAGCTTCATCTGGCCAACTCATGAGGGAGGGCGGGGGGCCGCCTTGCATGCCAGAAATTCAGGCTTTGTGACCGCCGGGCGAAGCCCGGCCCAGCTTGCTTTTTACGGTATACGCATAGCCGGACACGCTAATTGTTTATGCCGTTCTATCGATGATGCACTGGTTCTGGAAACGGGCATACGAGGACTGGAGAGGTGAATAAGACGGCGCAAAATGCCTGGAATTCAGCTCAACTGGTGTATAAATGGATCGGGCCTTTGTCAATGATAGAACAACAGGGCGGGGAATGGGGAGGCCCTGGCGACCTTCTCGCACAGGTGCCTCGATCTAGAACACCTTACCGGATAGTGACGGTACCCTTACATGATTGCATTCAATGGCTCTTCTTTCAGATGCATGACACTCCGCTTGTAGGCTTGGCAGTGACTTGGCCAGCGCAAAACGTTCTCTGCCATTCGAGAACAAAATTCTTACAAAACATCCGCGCGATTTTCTTAGCTTGCAGTGCGCCATCAATATTGAAGCAGTACGTGGAACCAACTCGAGGCCTTGAAACATGCGCGATCGTAATTTTGGAGATCACGACTACTGCTTGTTAGCATTTATCTATTCGTCAGTGTTCTACTATTCTACAAATGGTGTTGCAAGACGTTAATGGCAATGATGGGCAATGATCCTTCATCAAAAGCCGGCGGGCTGCATAGAAGTTTGAAGACTGTGCATGTGCATCGATTCTATGATGTTGAGTTAGGCTATAATGAGTTGATTGCCCCTTAATGACAACGCAGACCGCCAGCTCGTTGCAAAAACGTCTGAAGCCTGGTTGACAGTCATGATCGATGAAGAAATGCACGCCGTTGAAGATGGATCATGGCTTTGGGGTGTTTCTTGACAACAAGTAATCTGTCGACTCGCCTGAATAGGTGGGAACGACCTTCAAGGACTAAATATTAGGCCTATCCTGGGCCCGGAGGTCGCAGAGTCGCGGTGAAAGTCGCGGACGAAAGTCGCGCAAAGTCGCGGAAAGTCGCGGAACGTCGCGCAGATCTGCAAATATCTAAATGCAAATCATTCTTGAAAACATGTTTGTCAAAGCTTTGTAAGGTTTCGATGAAAGTCGCGAAGATCGCGAAACAAAGTCGCGGAGCAGTCGCGGAAAGTCGCGCAGAATCGCGGAAAGTCGCGCAACGTCGCGGGCAACTTTGGCAACCTCCGGGCCCAGGATAGGCCTATATATTGCTGACAACGTCCGTGCAGCTGTGGATTGTGCATACTAGTACACAAACGCGAGCTTGAGTTGTATGATTTAAAGTGGATCGGCAAACTTGGAGAATGCTGATTAACGCCCATTGCCACTTGATCACACAGATTATTCTACTACGGGCGTAGACAAGCGGTACACAAGCCTGTCGGCACACGTTGGCAAACAGATGCCCAGCCTAAAGTTCAGACACCTCCTACACTGGCCTCGAGCGAAATGTGCTGCAAGTCCACAATGAACCGTCCAGTCCATCATGTCATCTTGGACTAGATGGGGCCGAAAGTAGCAGTGGGAGGCCACCAGGAGGGACCGCAATGGTTCAAGCTCGATGGGAGCGCTAGCTCATTATAGGACAGATAGGAGAGTCCGACCCGTAAACATAATCATAAACGGTGTGTCTTGATTGCAAGTAGGTTGCAAGTAGGATAAACTTGTTGACGGTTAGAGTCAGCGGATAATTGAATGGTGTCACCACGGTCTCAGGTTGCAGCGTCTCGAGCCTTTGCTGCGCGGCGGCCCGAATTCGATGATGGCCAGCTCGGGAAGCCAATCGTCTCTGTCCAAGCCGTCTAGTCACGATTCCAAAATCTTGCCAACTTGTAACGTGCTTGTAACGTCGCCCGTCTTTGAAAGTCGAGTCAAGAAGCACTGCAACGCCTGTTGATCGGGCCGGGGCCGGGCCAAGACGACAGTGATCCAGTCGCCGACTAGTATTGACGGATTGGCACTGACAACCCAATATATGAAAGGTCCAGGAAGCTGCAGCCGCCGCTCTAAATTGAAGGCTCAGAGCTTCAGAGCGCCTCGAGGGCACTGTTACGTTGCTTTTCTGGCTTTTCGCAATCTACGGTACGAAGCTTAGAGTAAGACTTTGAAGACTTCGTCTCACAGGCTGGAAACTTTAAAAGACCGTTCTGAACTCGTTCTGAATCAACTGGTCAAGATTTGGAGGAAGGCTCGGCCAGATAAGTAAAGAAAGGGCAAGATTTGTGCCATACAGATCAGCTTGATTCAGAATATTGTCTGAAAGTTGAAGCCACCGTAGCCATGCCGCCGCCTACCTCATGAGTCAGGATCCTGAGAGGATCAGACGAGGTGCGCCCGCGGCGGAGCGAGTGCAGGCGGGGGAGTCGACAGCACCTTCGCACATCAGTACTCCAAACGCGCCCGCTCCTGAGCTTTCCCAGTCAATATATATGCATGACCTTGATGGACTACCGTTGCTGCTACAGTACTATCATACTCATGCCATATATGCAAGACTATAAAAGCTAGGCCGGATCACTAATCGTGAGTAGGACGTAGTATTGGGCCTTGGCCCTGCAATCCCCGCCCTGATCAGTCCAGAGTCCCTAATTGGACGGGGCGCGGCCAGTCCAGTGAGACTAGAGTGACCGTCCGTCCATGTGAGTCCGGATCAAGATGGCCCCGAGGGAAAGGGGCGCCATGCCGACGTCAGCTTTCATTATTTGCTACTGTGTTATCACGCCAAATGTCATATATGACCTCAGCATGTCTGACGCGCCAGGCTCTGAAACTCGATCGACCAATCACATGCAAACGCTGGTGAATGCCGCTGCTCGTACTCTCCGTGCGACGCATTATGCACCGTCAGTCACTGCGCACGCCGCAGTCCATGCACTAGTGGCAAATTGCAAATTGGCATGCACAGTGCACACTGCAGAGTGCACAATCTGCCGCCTACGCCGATAGGCTACTGTCAGTGTCCGTCAGCTCGTGCTCTTCCAGGATTCAGGAAGAAGCAAGCACTGCAAGTTCAACTAGGACTACCTAGGTTGCTTGCAAGTCGAGGGAGTTTCGCTGTTCTAAGGGAGTTTCGCTGCCAATCCAACCTGCTGGCGAAAGCTAGCTGTTCATTGCTGTTCGGATTGCTGACTCCCGTTTTGCGGCCATCTTCGTTTTATCGTTCTCGCTTGCGGAGCGGACGCCGTCTTGCCTTGGCTCGCTGTGGCCTCTGCCACTGCGCCGTCCTGATCGGGTGTCCCCGCTGTGACCCATTGCTCTGCCGCAGCTCTCCGCCTGCCAGCACAAGCGAAGCTCCGATCCACTGTGGGGAACAAGTGTCGGGACGCAGTACCATGGCAACAGCGACCAAGGAGGCCAGCGCTCCGGCGGCTGCTGACAGCCCCAACGGAGTCAAAGAGTGCGTGCCGCCCCAATGACACAGCCTGCAGGGGCAGCCCTGGTCTGTCAGGTCAATTGAGCTCAGGGCTTTGATGCTGTTGCCCCACATTCCCCTCTACCCCTTGGCATTGCTGTTGCTGATCACCATTGCTTGCAGCTGCCATCGCTTGGCAGTAGTGGCGGCCTTCCTGTGCACTGCTGGCCCTTGCTTTGCCTCTGCTGAGGCTCCGTGGCTAGGCCGCTGCACCCCCCCTGCAAACACTCCAGGAACACTCTTGCAGCACAGTGTCACGGCAATCATCATTGGGTTCACATCTTGCATACAATATTTTCGAATCCATTCACGACCGCATCTCTTTTCTTCTTGGGAGAGCCTTCCACAGTTGGGCCCGCTGATTCCCCTTCTCTGACCCCCCTTCCGCTGCCTGCAGCTCTGGCCCCCCCTCTCTGAGCGTGGGGGCCATCCTGGGCAAGGTGCGCGCCAGAGACCCCCACCAGGCAGAGTTCCTGCAGGTACTGAAACCCAAACTGGAGACAGTTCTCATTGTTCGGACCTTGAGATAATCTATGTAGCATTTCACTCCACACGTGATCCACAATTTAAGGATGTCTGAGTCTCGAGCGCATAAGGCGCTTTTTGGACAGAGGGAAGCTGCTTGCGCTATTGTTTTGCTGAGGCAGACATGTCGTGGACACCAAGCACTCAATTGTCCAGGTGTGGTGCTCTGGAGGCATCTCTGCAATGCTCAGGAGCAATGAACGACGGTCATATGGAATTCTTGCTGGATCTTCTGCAGGCGGTGGAGGAGGTCCTGCGCTCCCTCACCCCCGTCCTGGACAAGCACCCCGAGTGAGCGCCGCCCCCCCCCCCTCTGCGTGCCCGGCAGCCGGCCCCGCATGCCCTGGCCTGCATGGACAGAGCCTCTTGTGCGCCCGCGGCGGGCTGCTCTCCGCTCTGCCCCGCGTACGTACATAATGCTGTAGGTGGCGTCTGGCGCAGGTACCTGCCGGTGGTGGAGCGGCTGGTGGAGCCAGAGCGCGTGGTGCAGTTCCGCGTGGCCTGGCTGGACGACGCGGGCGTGCAGCAGGTCAACCGCGGCTTCCGCGTGCAGTTCAACCAGGCGCTGGGGCCCTACAAGGGTCAGCCCACGCCACCCCCGCAGGAGCAGCGCGCCGCCGCCAGGCTGGCCTGCATGCTGGAGATCTTGAGCTCCACAGTGGCACACCTTGACTTCAACCGCTCATGTCCTTCGTTGCAGCGTGCACGGCCGCATGTCTCTGACTCTCCATGCACCTGCTCAGCTCTCTTGCTGCGGCGTGCCTCGCCCGCATCTGAGCGCGCCGCGTGTGCCTTGGTGCAGGCGGCCTGCGCTTCCACCCGAGCGTGACGCTGAGCATCATCAAGTTCCTGGGCTTTGAGCAGATCCTGAAGAACAGCCTCACCACGCTCGCCATGGGGGGTGAGCGCGCGCCACGCCCACCCGCCCCGCAAGCAACCTGCGTAGCTGGGCAAACAGCACTCGCAGAAAGTAGTGGGTCGTTGGTTTGAAGCTGTGATGACAAGATAGAAAAAAGAAGTTGTCGCTCATGCTCATTGCCGAGAGGAATTGAAGGCTTGTAACAACAAGCTATCTGCCAGCTGGTACAGATCCAAAAATTTTATTTAACCGCTACTTTGCTTTTTTCATTCAAAACAACTTCTTGACTCTACTCAAGAAAGGTGCTGTTCGTATTGATGTTTTGAACACAACAGAAGTTTCAATACTAGAGAGATTGCGAGATCAGCTGCGCTGTTGTATCCTTTTGCTGTGGCTTTCGAGGGCGGGTGTTTCTTTGCTACTGCGCCCAACGCTGCATCTTTGCTTCTGGCAGGGGCCAAGGGTGGCTCCGACTTCGATCCCCGCGGCAAGTCCGACAATGAGGTACGCCCCCCGTGCGCACTGCTCGCACCGCGCCTGCATCCAGTGGGCGCTGCGGCGGACGCTGCATGTTGCCATCCTTGGTCATGCTGCGCCGGCCAGAGCGGCACTGCTGCACCAGGGGCCCCTGTCGCCTGCCCTCCGCGACATGCCGGCACAAGGAGCTCTGTTCACGCCCAGACTGCTGCATGGCAAGGCCAGGACTCTTCTCGACTTTTCGATTCGCTTCCCATGTTGCCCCCTGCTGACCCTGCGCCTCCTCCTGCGTGTCCAGGTGATGAAGTTTTGCCAGAGCTTCATGACGGAGCTCTTCCGCCACATTGGACCCGACACAGACGTCCCCGCAGGTCAGCTCCACGCCGCACCCCCAACTCCGCGGTACAAGGGACTGTCTTGCTGCGAAACATTCAAGATCCCGCTATATTTGTAGCCGTCCAACTGTTGTTTTCCGCTGCTCGCTCACGGCCGCTTTTGTGAGGACAATGTGGACAATCCGCCCATTGCTTCTCGACCACGCCTGCCTCTGTGTGCGAGTGCAGGGCCTTCCCCTGCATGCTTGGCCTGGGCGACTCCCAGCGCGCATGGCCCTCATATGAACTGCGGCCCGCCTCCCCCCCCTGCTCAGCCTTGTCTTGACGTGCAGGGGACATCAACGTGGGTGGGCGCGAGATCGGGTTCTTGTTTGGGCAGTACAAGCGGCTGACGGTGCACTACGAGGGCGTCCTGACCGGCAAGGCGCTGCAGTGGGGCGGCTCCCTCCTGCGGCCCGAAGCCACGGGTGAGGGCCACCCCCCACGCACCAACACAGCACGGCGCGGCGCTGGGCTGGGCAGCAGCGCCTCCGACCAGTGCGACGAGGTCCTTCAGCGCAGCATGCACCGCGCCCCAGCTGTTGTCGCGTCCTGCCTGTGCGCCGCTGCCCAACCCCATGTCTCTTTCTTGGGCTCCTCCGCTGACTCGTGGCCACCCCCCCCCTCCCTCCTCTTGCAGGCTACGGGCTGGTGTACTACGCTCAGGAGGTGCTGCGCGGGATGGGCAAGGACCTCAAGGGCATGCGGTGAGGCGCGCAGGGGCAAGCCCCGGTGACAGCTCGTGCACTCTCGCAGGTGTCCATTGCCGCTGGGACAAGAAACGTGTTTTTGTCAGCTGGCTTTGAGGAGCAGGCTGGCTGCCCTGCGCCATGGCCTGCCCCTTCCTCCCCGCAGCCTCCTTGCTCCGGGCGCTCTCTCGTTGCTTCGTGGTGAGCGGTGCCTGTGCGTGTGGCGGCGCGCAGGTGCTTGGTGTCCGGCTCGGGCAACGTGGCGCAGTACACGGTGGAGAAGCTGCTGCACCTCGGCGCGCTGCCCGTCACGCTCTCCGGTCAGCGCGGCCTTGAAGCATCCCATCCGATTTGAATCTAGTCGCTCCCAAGGTTTTGGCGTCGCCATTGCCACTTGTTCGCTGTTCCTGCATCGCTGCCCGTGTCGTCCGCTTAGCCTGTGGTCCCCATCCCCACTGCGGCAGCTCATGGGTGGCTGCCTCCTGGTCGCCCTCCTGCGGCTCCCCGCCCCGCCCCGCCCCGCAGTCTCGCTCGACGGCCCCCGTCCCCGGCCTGCGCCTGCTCCTGCTCCGCCACCCCGCTGTCGCTCGCGGCGTTTGGCCCCGCACTACCGGGCTTCGTCCCGTGCTGCTGCCGCGGTGCCGCGCGTGACCCGTTTCCTGCGCGCCGCGCTGTGCAGACTCGTCGGGGTACATTTACGAGAAGGACGGCTTCACCCCGGACCGCCTGCAGCACGTGCTCGACCTGAAGCAGAAGAAGCGCGCGCGCATCAGCGAGTACACCAAGAAGTTCAACACCGCCGTCTACGTGGACGGCGCCAAGCCGTGGGCGGTGGACAGCGCGGTGGTGGCCTTCCCGTGCGCCACGCAGAACGAGGTCACCGAAGCCGACGCGCAGCGCCTCGTGGACGCCGGCGTCAAGTACGTCTTCGAAGGTGCGCCCCGCTGCAGCGCAGCCACCCGCCCGCGCGGCGCCGCGCCACGTGGCCCCCGCCGCTGCTGCCATGCCCTGCCGGCTGCGCCGGTACTGCTCCGCGCTGGCCTGACTTCGGGAGCGTTGCTGTGTGTGCAGGCGCCAACATGCCGTCCACTGCGGAGGCGATTGCGGTGTACCTGCGCGCCGGCGTCGTCTACGGCCCCGCCAAGGCCGCCAACGCGGGTGAGCCGCGCACCTCGTCTCCCCGTGTCCCGCACTCTCGACAGCGCTGCTGATTAGGGGCGGACTCGGGCTGCGTGCCATGTTCTGTCGGGTCCACGTCCCGACCAGAAGTGTGCTCGGACAACCCAGTTGCGACGCCCCATACGATACTCCTTCCGGCTCGCTGAGACGAGTGGTCTGTTGGACTATTCATGTGCAAACTTTCTTTCCTCATTCGAAAGGAAAGAGCATTTCATTCGAGCTCTGTTTTGACGACCAGTTTGGGGCAGGCCCTAACTTAATCTGCCCTTGCCCGTCGTGTGTGCAGGCGGGGTGGCGGTGTCGGGCCTCGAGATGGCGCAGAACAGCCAGCGCTTCCCCTGGTAAGCCCGCGCCTCCGCCCCCCTTCCGTGCCCCGCTGCCGCCCGCCGTGTCCGCCTCTGCCCCTCGCAGTCCCTTCGCTGCCCCTGCCCGCGGGCAGCCCTCCCTCTCGGCCGCCCGTGCTGCTGCCCGGCCGTGCCCCTCTGTGTCCGCCTGCTCACGCGCCGCCCCCTGCCGCAGGTCTAAGGAGGAGGTCGACGACAAGTTGCAGGTACGCTGCCGGGCCGCTCTCACCCCCTGCGGCCGTACCCACCCCTGCCGCGGCCGCCTTGGCTTCCCGATTGTTGGCCCGGGGCCCCCGGCCAGCCACGGCCTGCCGGGGCACTGCGTGACGCTGTGCTTGCCAGGTCGATGTCGTGTGCGGGTCGGCTGCTGACGGTGCGGGTCTGGTTGCGGTGCAGGGCATCATGCGGAGCATCTACACCGAGTCCATGGCGGCTGCGCAGGAGTACGGCATGGCCGCCACCGACCCCGGGTGAGCCCCCCGCGCCACTCAACCAAGCGCGCGTGCGGTGCAGCATGTGCCAGGCCGCCCCCACCTTGCATGCCTGTCTGGAGCCCCGTGGGCGGGCCACGTGGATGTGCGGCGCTGATTGGGTGCGGCGGTGTTTCGGTGTGCAGGGCGCTGCAGGCGGGGGCCAACATCGCAGGCTTCGTCAAGGTCGCGGAGGCGATGCTCAGCCAGGGCTGCGTCTAACGCGCCCGCCAGAGGCGCATGGAGGGACCCGCGCGTATTTATTGGGGACGCGCAGGGGGGGGAACAGACAGGCCGGGGGAGGCAGTGTCCGAGGAGGCCGCACAGCCGGGGGCTGCGCAAGGGCCACGACACCGTGATCTTTGTTGGCCAACCGTGCTTGGAAGCACCAGCCGATGGATAAAGTATGCGCGTGTATTGTTGATGTCACTGTATATAATTGTGATTGGATTTCCGAAAGCATAATTTTGGACTACTCTTGGAGATTTGAATCAGATGTTGGACACGATTGCTTCCAGCAGGAAAGGTTGGCAAGAAGCTGGCGTGCTCGTGAGATTCCAGCACACAATTGTGCAATCCCGAGGCCGCATGATGCCCGTCGAGTATGGAGTCGATGGAAAAGTACGGATGGCAGACAAACCGGTAATCTGCTTACCCTAGTCTCGGGATTATGACTCGTGCATGTGAGGATGCATTGAAAGATGGGATAAGTTCTCATTGAAGCCAGCTCGGCGGCTTGTCGGCCGTTACTTTCGGGTGAACGAAGGCTGTGCCCACGCTCATCCAAGGAGTACGTGTTGCTGATCAATAAACTTTCGTATTACCGCTTAACATGTCATTGCCGTACTAAAAGAAGACGCTCTGCATGATCGACGCCGAGGCCTGCGCGGCCAAAACTTACACATCCCTCAACATGTGCCACGCGGGCCTGCTATACCCACAAGAACAATGATGCTTATAATTAGTGCGCACTTGTTGCGTACTTGGGTTGGGCTGTCATCATTCAAACATACTACATACCTCCAATCCTCACGTGCGTTTGAATCATGATGCACATGTACCTCGATGCCCTGCAAGTGAGCTGAGTTAGTATGCGTGCTTCTGCGCGGTCTACATCCCTTCCGAGACCATGCCCCCGGCTATAGCTATTACTATAGTGCAACCATAGCTCCGACGATCTGCCTGTCTGTTGCTACATCCGATAGTGTAGTAGTCATGCTCGCGTGGTTCGCTGAACGTAACGGTGATAGGCTGTTGCTATAGGCTATAAGTTGGTCTATAGGGCAGCATGCACGAGTCAGATTCGGCCGGTAGGGTAGCTAGACTCGGATATCCAAAGCTCAAACAATAAACCGTGTGTATGCCAAGGAAGTCGATCATAAGCAATCGATCTATCATGGTGCTTGTTCCGATTTGTCCTCAACATAACATGATGCTGGACCTTCAAAGGAGCCTCCATGACGCTCTCCCAACATTTTTTTTTGCTTGTCAGAGGGTTTTTTAAGCTGCATAGGGCTCTTCTTTGCGTGCCAATTTGATGCTGCTCTCAAAGTGTAAAATATGACACTGTCTATCGACTTCCTCACAGTCACTTACGGCCCAGCAAAATCTTGTCAGTACTTGTACCGCCCGAGTAACATAAACCTGAGTCGCCGTGACGCGAACCGCCGGTAATACTGACGATATTCGATTCGCGATAAGTCGATTTCGTGGCGGTCGGAGTCGGAATCGACTCGGCCGGTACCCACCATAGGTAGCTTGTGTCTACCGTAGTCCAACGTGATGATTCCGAATAAATAAATAATTATCTGCGTTCAGAAAGTCAGAAATTCGGATTTCCCATTCGGAAAGTGAAAATTCGGAAAGGTAAAATAACCCTGAAATGGTCCTCGGTAGCCGTAAAACTGCCAAAAGCAGCCAAAAACTCCCCTTTTGAGTGGGGTTGAGCTCTGGTTTTTCAGGGCTATCTTCCGGTCCAAAGTGCCCGGGGGTCCATCGGACGGCTCTGAAAAAACGGAATTATCTAGCATACGACCTCCCAGCCTATCCTAAAAATTAGGTGCCCCCCCGAATGAAAATGGAGGACCGTCAGTTTACCAGCACTCTAAATAAAAATGTCCGACCCTAAACTCTGCTGCAGTCCAGCCAGTCTGCAACCTAAACCAAACGTGGTCTCCTCTCACAACCAAGCTGATAGCTAGCGTCAGCTGGGCGCAGCACCACGGACCGAACACTCAGCTAAAGACCACGTTCCATGGTTGCTGGAAGCTGCATCACACACTCAGAAACGCATTCCGCAGTCATGGCAGGCAACGCCGGGCCTGTAGAGCTCTGGGGCAGCATCCATGGCTCAGAAGGGACGCCATTTGTAAAACAAGCTCTCTTCTGGTACA
>DF237732.1:0-33205 GCA_000708835.1 Klebsormidium nitens | reverse complement strand
TAGACAGGCAGCGTGTGACCCTGTCCAACCGTCACAGTCAAGCTTCGCAAACGCGGCAAAAACCCATCAACTCTGCTAAACTTGAGAGTCGATCCCAGTTCGGAGTCATCAGACGTAACCTGCAACCCCAACGAAATCAAACAGATCCTTTTCGACCTGCATTCATCGATGGGTCGTCATGATCCTGACGACCAGCGTTTTAACGTCGAACACCTTAAAGCGGTTCAACAAGTAGTTGAATCTACCTCACCTACGGAGAGCGGGCCTAACTTCTGTGAACGCAATGTATCAGCAGAGGAAATCGAAACAGCGCTTGGTCTTTTGCAGAACAACAAAGCCGTTGGGTTGGACACCGTCTTCAACGAGGCGCTGAAGGCTGGGGGCGTAGTTTTGGTAAGTGCCCTGCAAGCACTTTTCAATTCCATCTGGGACCATGCAGTAGTCCCAACAATTTGGCGCAGCTCAGCAATCCACCTGATCTTCAAAGAAAACGGAGCAGATCCCTTAGATGCCAAGGCTTATTGCCCCATATCTCTGACCTCTTGCGTTGAAAAACTTTATGAACGCATCAAACTCAATAGACTTACTGAGCACTGCGAATCCACCGGCGTGATTTGTGAAGAACAAGCTGGCTTTCGTCCAGACCGTGCTACTAGGGATCAAACATACATACTTCGTGAAGTTACAGACGGCCGGACAGCAAAGAACCTGAAGTCGATACTTAGCTTTGTCGACCTTACTAATGCTTTCCCTAGTGCCTGGCATGATGGAATGTGGTTCCGTCTTTTAGAGTGTGGAATCAAAGGGAAAATGTATCGCATCATTCGGGCAATGTACCAATCCTGCCAGTCTGCAATTCAAACACCTTTTGGACTTACGGACTGGCTTACATCCAATCTTGGAACTCGGCAAGGGTCTGTACTTTCTCCATTTCTTTTCTCGCTTTTGATTTCCCCCTTGGCAACCCACTTGAAGGAAAAAGGCTTTGGCGTAGCAATTGGAGGCACTTTAATTGCGTGTCTGTTGTACGCAGACGACATTGTTCTCATTGCTGAGAGCGAAACTCAGATGCGTGCAATGATGCACGAAGCAACGGCGTTTTTCAAAAAATGGCGCTTTACTGTTAGTGGAAAAAAGACTGAGATTGTATCATGCGAATTTCGTGAGGCTGGCACAATCGTCTCTGGAGCATTGGCAACGAAACCATTAAAGAAGTGGCGTCTTATAAGTACTTAGGCCTTTACTTTGAAAAGAAGATGCACTGGAAAAAAATGTTGTCAGTAAACCTTGAAAAGTCGAATAAAGCTTACAAGCAGTTGTATCAGATTGGCTACGGTGATTCTGGGCTTCAAGTGGGGGAATCTGCTGCTCTTTGGGCGCTTTTTTCTCGGCCTAAACTCCTTTACGGGGCTGAAGTCTGGTCCATTCGGACCAAAAAACTTCTTGAGAACTTTGAAAGCGCCCAGGCGCAAGCTGCAAGGCGTGTTTTTGGCAAGCAAGGCAATGCTTCGGTCATTTCTAAAGCCCTTCTGGGCGACCTTGGCTGGTTGTCAGTTTTCTCACACATTGCAGAGGCAAAGCTAAACTTTTTTGGCCATTTGTGCAGGCTTAACGACAACCGTCTTCTCAAAACAGTATTTCTGACCAGCAAGTCTGAGTTTCAAAATAAGTGCCAACTTGCTCAGAAAACATGGATCGATGACAAGTCTTGGCACTCGGAGGTCTCCAAACTTTTTGCAACACTTCAAATTCCGCATCTGAACGACGTCGCTTATGCAGGTTCTCCTACAAAAGCCCAGTGGAAGAAGTTAGTCCGCGCTGCTGTCTCTCAACACGATCGGGCTTCCTGGCTTACGAATCTGAGTCGCACAAATTCCGGTGAGCACTACAGACTTATCAAACGTACCTATGGCAGAGAGGCTTACATATTTGAACATGATCGACGTTCGACAACCTTAAAGTTTTACCTAAGGTCCCGCTCGTTTGGCCTCCGTAGTCGTATCCATCACGGCGTTGGCTCTGCAGAAGCAAAGAAGTGCCAATTATGCAGGGCAAGAGTTCTTGAAGACGAGGCCCATTACTTGCTAGACTGCGACGCTTTTTCTGAGACACGCCAGGACTTCGCCTACACTTTGAGAGCTGAACTGTTTGTCGGATTTCCTACGGAGTTTTCAGACATCGTAAATGCTTCTCATACACTTCAAATGGCATACCTACTTGGCAGAACGGAGGACCGTTTGCCACCCAGATGTCGCAACAATTATCGACAAATTGATCAGACCTTTTTTGATTACCTTAGCAGATACGAGGAAAGCCCTTACCCGATCTCAACGACTTACCTGATGATTTAATCTTTATTTTCCACAGGCGCAATGGGAAAAGCAAAGTCCAAGCCCGCTCTGCTCAACAAGGGCGCTGCAGAGGACGTGCAAGACCCCGCAGGGGAGAACAAGGGAGCGGCCAATGAAGACTTACCCATCCTCCCAAAGGGGCAGGACGGCGCAAGCAAAGGCGGGGTCTTGGGCTCAACTTCTGCGGCGGTGGAAGCAGGCAAGGGGGTCTCGCAGCTGTCCATGCTCCTTGGAAAGCCGGTTCTGAAAGCGCCGCTTGGCGGCTTGGCGCTGGAGGGTTCCGACCTTGGGGACGGAAAGAGGGGCCGGGAGGAAGAAGAGACCCCGGCAGTTCTAAACCGTCCCCCCACCCGACAAGAAGCCCAAGAAAGCCCCCCTTAACCCTAGCTCGGTGCGAGCGATTGTTCGAGAGGAAGCCGAGCTAAAGAGAGCAGCGCACCGGGCGGACTTGGAAGAGGTCCTCGAAGCGGCGCTCTCTAGCAAGGAGTTTCGGCGGACAACTTTTCGTGAAGAGGTGCGATGAGTCCTTGGGTTTGGGCCTACAGAAACCTTTCAAGAAGCCGTGGGCTCGATTTATACAGAGGCTTTGCGGACGGGGCTCACGGATGCGCTTAGGGCTGTCAGCAACAGGGCGGGTTTCCCTGGCGAATCCCTTCGCACAGACCCAGTTGTTGTCGCCAGATGGTCATCCCTGGAAACTCGGAGCCTGGAGAGCCTCGAGAAACTGGTCAAGTCAAAGGCGGATGAGGATACCCTCCGCGGAGCCAAAAACGCCCTCTTCGACGTAAAGAGCGCGGCGGAAAACCTAAAGGTGGGCAACACGAACCTCGAGCAAAAGCTGGACCACATTCGTAGCATGTTGGCAGCCCTACCCCACCCCCAGCCCCAGGCAATGATGCAGCCATTCGCCCCACACCCCAGTTATAACAACCCCTGGCAGCAGCAACCCATCGGAGGCGGCTCAAACGGAATGGCCCCCGGAGCGCAGTTTAACCCAACCCCGACTGCCCCCTTGCCCACACAAGCAGCCCCGGCCGGTTTAGGGGCTGAACAGAACGGCCCCAACCTGTCCCGAAGCAACGGCCCCCAAGCAGCGCCCCAACAGAACCGAAGGGCATACGACAACGACTTCCCAAAAACCCAGCTTTTGGCAATCCGGACCTTGAACGTGGAGCGAAGCCTGCCCCACTCTAGCCAGGGTATGCAAAGCCTGCTCCGCAAAGCTGACTACCCAGAGAACGCCATCAACGCTGCTGAGAGCTACATCCCGCTCAAGAACAACAAGGTTGGGCCGTCGGAAACCATCCTGACTTTCAAGGTGTGCTTTCCAAGCGCCGGCCTTCGTGCTGGTTTCTTTGAACTGGCGCAGAACCCCCAGGTCGCTAAGGCGTTGAAGCTGTTGGATATCAGCATCGAGGAGTGGAAGGACAAGAGCGATATTCTGCTAGAACGGCAGATGCGCTACAGCGCAAACATCGCAAGGGGGGCAGAAAACGAGTTGGCCGCGCAGTTCAATAAGACGGCCTCAACCTTTACTGGATTCAAGTAGGTGGCAATGTGCAGTGTAACTAGCAAGGCTCAAAGTACTTAAGTCCACAGAATGTTTGCGCGAAATTCGGAATAACATGACATAGTCCACCATGCATTTGACTTGCAAATAAGCTTGCGGACAAGCAAAGAATGATACTTGATCGCGGCTCAAGACGAAGTATGTCGACTAGCATGTATACGCATGTACAAACACGCTGCATGTACTTTCTTCGACACATGGCGGCGGTCCGCAGTGACTGAGGGTATACGGCTATACTATATGAAACCATCTATCCACAAGCGCATGGCTTACCAGTATCCCGAAGCGAGGGGCCAGCGTCCCTGCCGTCGGATCGATGCTGCTTGTCAGCTGAGCTATTGCGCAGATCTTTCATGCAAGCCCAATTCCCATCACAGCGACCACAATGACTTAGGCCCCTCACATGTGCGAGGTGCCATCTTTTGATGCCACTGCTCAGGGTACTAGCATGGACATGTCACACGACGCTTCCCCGAGAACGACGGACTGGACCTGACCGAAGACTGAAGCATAGCAGCCGCGCGGGCCGTCTCGAGTAGCCGCCGCAGTGACAGTATTAGTTTTCATCTTCTCAATGGAAACTCAGCGAACTTGCCGGCCGCTTCACGGCAATCAGATAGTGCACTCGCAGTAATGGTTGAACGGTTCTTTGGTTGCTAGGTCCGTAGTTGTCGAGAAGCTGTTGTCAGAACATGTCCTTGCGAACAGCACTAACAATGCCCTGTACCCGCACTCCGCCCCATGCCAGGCTTTGATTCGCACGGGCTATAAGAGAAGTATCCATCCACTGCCAGACAGCTGCAGCAACATCCTGGTGACATGCATGTCGGATTTGAACCATTGACCTTCAACGACTCTTACTGTGGGCGTGGATTTGACCGTCGATGTCCGAACGACTGCCAGTACCGCTCTTCAAAACCGCCCGATGTTCCAATGTTCCAACCAGGGATTCCCATAGGCGGGCTTTAGTGGCGATCTCAGCCGGTTGGAGAGGAGGACCAGCCGGTGCCGAAGGCGCCCTGCCGGCTTGCAGCCGGTAGAAACCATACCCCATGCACCGGCTGGTTGCTTGCACCAAAGCAGAGCGGAGGCACTTGAGGTTGAACTTTGTCCTTTCGCAAAAGAAGCTGCGCTGCTGAAACTTAAAGTCTTCGCTCTGGCGGCCAATACTGCAACTCACCAACCGGTTTGATGCGACTTGTGCAGCGTCCTGGTTACTCTTCTGAAGCCTCTCCAGTTGTGCCTGCCGGCGGGGGAAATTACGTCGTTGTATCCAACTTGATCGGTCACACAAAGGAACCCTTGTCCCTTCACCATGGCGAAGTAGAAAGAGACGGTCTCCACGGACGTCCGAGGCGACAAGCTGGACATCATGCCCCTGGGCGCCGGCTATGAGGTCGGGCGCTCGAGCGTGTTCATGACGTTCCAAGGGGAAGAACATTCTGGTGAGACTTCTAAAGAGTGATTGAGCTTTGGAATACGAAACTGTGGAAAACTTTTTCATCGGTGTTTTCCTTTTTCTGGCTTTGTTGCTTGAGGGTCTATTCTGGTCGTAGATTCTGAAGGTCGAATCTTTTTCTGCCACCTTCGTGGTGGCGTCTCGTTTGTGTTGTGGAGCACGGGGCTCTCTGGTTTCTGGCTCAAGCTGCCATTCGTTGATTTCCATGTGGGACAGACAGGGCGTGGGTTACGGGGACAGCTTGACACATTTCAGGCCCCCTGCCCATACATGGTATGTGCGGAATGAATGGAAGACAATATTTGGTGGTTTGAAGGCCAATCCCAGGGGGTGGAGGCGTTGCAGCATCACTTGAGCGCGGCTTCTGTCTGTCAGTGGCATCAATGAGGCTTCCAAAGAAGTGCCACGAGAGGCCCGCTCGCGGACAACGTTGAATCGTTGACTTCTCATCAACCCTGAGGATAAGGTTGTTGGGACCCTGCTTATGCACAGTAAAGGCACAGTTACATGTCTCCGCCAGTTCCAATCAGTCTGAAGGACATGGCTAATGAGGCCAGAATGCTAGACAGCAAAGTGGAACCATGCTTGATGCCCCTCAAGAGGAACCAGGCATCTGTATTGCATTCATCTTTTTTGCTCACTTCAGTCCTCTTGCTCGCACCAACACTCCGCTCCTTTTGCTGTGCAGTTTGATTGCGGGATCCACCCCGCCTACTCGGGCCTGGCGGCCCTGCCTTTCGTCGACGAGATCGACCTCAGCACCGTCGACATCCTGCTTGTCACACAGTGAGTGTAGAAGCTTTCAAATGTTTTCCAAGGGCAACCGAACAACGAGCACGGTTGGACTGAGCTTGTGGACTGATTCAACAAGCTTGTGATGATTCACGTCATTGTGCCATTTCAATTAGTTTGAGAGCAAGCTTTCTAGCAGAGGAGTTTGGGACAGTTGATTGGCATATGCAGGCGTCTCGGCAAGTCGCTTGGAAAGGTCAGAGAGGCTGTACAGAGTGTCTTGTCACCCAACCGACGGCCCTTGGCCTTGCAACACCCCTGTTTCAACCAGTTGTACTGCTCCTGTGCAGCTTTCACTTGGACCATGCTGCATCGCTGCCTTACGTCACAGAGAAGGTAAGTGCCTCGATAGGCTGAAAAATTATCATTCTTGGAAATACTTATCAGTTTCCGTCGCATGGGCCATGTGTTTCCTTCTCAGCATCTAATCCTGATGCGGTGACGTTGCCAGAAAGCGATTGTCAATAAAGCTCTCTACATTAGGCCTGCTGGGAAATGTGGCCAGAGGGGACGTGTCTTGCCGCTTTCCCTTCGAACAGTTATTTTCATTTATGGGACGGACATGGGTCGGTCTCAAAAGCGAAACCGATTAACGTTCAGGTGAACGGCCCGCGGACAGGACCAAGCAGCTGTAAAGAGAATTGCCAAGAAAAGCAGGAAGTGAGCATGCACTGAGATGTGAAGGAGCAGTTCCTGCTCATTTATCAAGTCTCAAATTCGAGAATTCGACGGCAGAGGAGAACTTGAAGCGCGCTCTGCTGTTTGTGGTTTTAGATGTTTAGTTGAAGAAGTGCTTCCTTTGGAGTAAACGAGTTCTCAGCATTGGCATTCCCTTGCCGACCCATTGACACCGCCGCGCTCTTTGCTGCCTTGTTGTAGTCTGCGTTCAAGGGCAAGGTGTACATGACGCATGAGCAAGAATGAGCAGAAGCATTCCCGCAGAGGGCGGCCCCCCGGAGGAGGGTGGGGCCCCGGCAAAAGGTCCTGAAAGGAGAGAGTCTGGTCGGAGACGGGCTGCAGGCAAGGTGGCCGCTGTACCTGGGGGCGATGCAGGGGTGGAGCGAACAGAAACACGGAGAGGGCGCGGGCCTAGAGGGGGGGGCACAAGGAGGACGGGTGCGCCGACGAGGCCCGCCGCGGCTGTAGAAAAGTCCGCGGGGCGCAAGCGGAAGGCACGGGGGACAAGGGGACCGTCTGACGATGGTGCTGAGGAAGATGAGTTTGTTGAGGAGCTTGACGGGTTGGGGCGGCTTGACGGGGAAGAAGACGCAAGGACGCATCAGCAGTCGGAGTCCAAAAACGAAGAGGATGAAGAGGGAGAAGAGGAGGAAGAAGGAGATGATGAGGAGGGCGGGGAAGAAGAAGAGACCGAGGAAGAGACCGATGATTTTGATGAATCCGGGGGTGGTGGTGATCCTACAGACGAAGACGAGGGGGCAGGCGAGGAGGAGGC
The DNA here is from genome assembly GCA_000708835.1 of Klebsormidium nitens. Lineage (NCBI taxonomy): Eukaryota > Viridiplantae > Streptophyta > Klebsormidiophyceae > Klebsormidiales > Klebsormidiaceae > Klebsormidium > Klebsormidium nitens. The sequence goes on along the minus strand of DF237732.1, from coordinate 25,580 downwards.
GGAGGGCAAGCGCAAGACGCGCATCTTTGAGGTGGTGCACTGGGCGCTGCGCAGCATTGTCAAGATGGGCATGTGCACGCTGGTGGAGGCCATCGGGCTGTGGCAGCTGCAGGCGTCAGGCGCGTCGGCCATCCTGACGGGGCAGAAGGAGACGGCGCCGGGGGGACAGAGCTGCCGGCTGCTCAAGGGGAGCGACGTCTTCCACGAGCATGCGCCGCTGGCTGGCAATGAGGAGCAGATGGCGCAGGACGGGACGCCGGAGTGGAGGATCAAGCCCGAGCAGGAAGAGGGGGTGCTCTGCTACTTGAAGACCGCCGACCACGTCGACAAGACGTCGAAGTGGATCGACAGGCTGATGCGGTGGAACCACGTGGCTCTGAAGCCGTTGCGCAAGGTGGTGTGCGGGGGCCTAGTAGTGCTGCCGGGGCCGGTGGCATTGGACCTGCGGGGAGCGGTGCCGACTGCGTACGCAATGCCGGACAGCACCAAGAAGGCGCGGCTAGCGTTCCTCCAGAGTATCGCGGCGCGCAACGGGGAGCTGGGTGATGGGCATGCCCGCAGCGAGCTGGCGTTCATTTACGAGTTCAAGCACCCGAGCCCGCCGTTTCAGGTGCAGGACTTCGTGGACAGAGCGGCGGTGGAGAGGGGCATGCAGCCGTTCCGGGAGCTCCTGCGGCAGCTCAAAATCAGCTTGGACGACGAGAGGTTTCTGCTCAAGGTGCGATTGTGTTCTCTATCTCTGACCAGCGTTGCGCCAGGTTGTACAGCTCTGTATCTGAAAATTTTCTGCAATGCCTGCACCTTTGTCGCAGTTTCAGATTTGGATGTATGCGCGCAAAAACTCTTGTTCTTTTGAGGGGTGTACCGATTAGCTTCTAAGATTTTCATTGTGCAAGGCCTGCTGATCATTTGCATACTCAAGCGTTGGGGCGTTCACAGCGCATCAACTGTTGTCAGAAGCTCATCTCTTTCCTGTTTGGCTTGAGCCTGTCAACTTTAAGTATTTTCATAAGGCGCCAGAAAGGCCTCTGTGATTTTGAAGAACGAAGCCAGTGCAAGGCGTCACGTATCTTTCTCAAGCTGGTCTCCAGATTGATATTGATGTCTCATATACAACTGTTGCTTTTGGCCCTTCAACAATTGACAGAAGAAACTCGACCATGACTTTTCCACAGAGTGGTGAACAGCCTATATCCCCTGCTTTGATATAGGGTCTGTGCACGGACTTGATGGATTTGTCCACTTTCGTTGCCCGTTTCATGCCAGTTTGTTCTGCGTGCAGTGGCTGGTGCTGGCCGTGAGGCGCAAGGAGGTGCCGGCTCTGATGGTGCAGAGCCCCATCCTAAGCAGGCTCCTGCTTTACACCTTCATCTCCCCAGGTTGGTCCTCTCTTAGGTTGGTCCTCTCTTTCCTACCTTTCCACAAGAAGGTTGCAAACATATCTTTCGGTTCGAGGCAACTGCAGTCGGGCTTTGCAGACAACCATGCAAAGCCTGTACATATGCAGTAGAAATGAAGAGATGGTCGCATAGGGCCTGGTGGACGCCAGGGATTGGAACCTTCCGACTTGCTCGTTCGCCTTATTCCAAATTATGGAGTCCACTATGTACGGATTGGTCAACCTTGAAGTGCAGGAAGCTTTAGGAGACACGAACCCCCAGGTCTTGGTGGTAGAAGCTTCCTAAGTCTCGGAATCGTTGCTTTTGCAATTTGTCTTGGGCGACTGGTCTCAACCTTCTGGTTTCAAGCTTGCGTCAGGTCAATCAAAAGGAGGCGGTTGAGAAAGTGTGCGATTCAGCCGTCTCACCACCACTTACACAATGTTCTCACGATTCGGGCGCGCTTCATGTGATTACTGAGATGCTGACCCGCAAACTGGTTCTCGTGCCTGCAGCCGCAGTGTGCAACCTGAAGATGCACGAGGCGCTGCCCGCGCACAGTCCGTCTGCGCTGTCGTACGTGGCCATCAAGTGCAGCGATGTCGGCGCGACGCTGCACACGACCAGCCCGCTGTGCAATGTGCTCGAGCAGCGCCAGGCCAGGCACGAGCTGTTCGAAAGAAACGAGGTCGGCTCCCCCGCACCACCCATACTGCTGGACTGCGCGCCCGGCCACATCCCAGCCCTGGCGGCAGGGGCAGGGATCGGCACCGTCCGAGTGGTCCGCAGCGGCCTCGATGCAGCGGGGTACCGGAAGGTGGGCACCATGTCGCTGGCGCCGATTTGAGAAATCTGAGATTGAGGCTAGGCTTGATGTATACTGAGAAAGGCTCAGGTACGTGTTGGCTTGGTGGCTTCGTGATGGCTTCTGGAGACAAGTCCTTCAAGATTTAACGGCTTCATGTCGTCTTAAAATGCTTGACCAGTTCAGGCTGTATGTAATCGGTTATTTCTTATCGTCAGGCAACAGCACCCGACTCCGTTTGACCCAAGAGGCTCGCATCCGAAAACCTGAAAGAGTTCCTGATTTGAGGACACTTGTGCCTGCTCCATTGGTTCGATCAACTCATTTCACGGGCCTGCCGGACAGAACAGTGCCACAGATTTTTGAGTTCACACATTGAAGCGCAGACTCATAGAACTTTCGCCTATGTTGCAAGGTGTCGTATCCTGCAAATAGCAAGTCGGCAGATTCGATGCCGAGCCCTCTTGATTCAACTCCTCTTCTGTGTTCAGGTCGACGACAAGTACCAATGGGACCCCGTCAACCGAGCGGCCGTACAGCGCTCCATCGTGTTTGCCGCAATTCGCGGAGCGCAGCTGCTCCAGTCGGACAAGGGCCTCCTGATGGAGCCGAAGAGCCCGCCCTTGCTGAGCGAGCTGGGGCCCCACGCGGGGAAGGTCCTCAAGCCGCGGCTGCCCTTCAAGAAGGACACCTTCCGACAGGTGCTGCTCGCTGTGCTGGTGAGTCCGGGCTGGCATTCTACGTCTGGTTGCTTCGCCGGTTGAGCGCGCTTGCGGGCAATTGTGGATCTTACAGAAATGCAGCGAAGCCTTGCGGGTCTCCAAAATTTCGCAAGTTTTGTCGCTGTCGTGTAGTGGACCCTGGCTATTTTGTGGAAGAAATTGCGACCGTCTCCCCCCGGTCTTTGTTTTTGTAAATGTGCGGACAGCGTTGCTTCAAAACCTGCTATGCCGGCAGAATGTGTTCAGGTTCGACCCAATCACCAAGTAACGATTTCTCATATGTACAATCTGGACAACTTTATCGAATCAAGACTCAGGGCTCTTCGTTGTCCTCTGGGGAGTAAGTCGAGAAACAGGTCTTGCTGCTCTGGGTAGGTCAGGTCTTGAGGCAGGATGACTCGAGTCTTGCAAAGTCAATTTCGCGCCAAGAGAATCTCAAAAAGACGAGTATCCGAAAGATTCGCAAATGGTGCAGCGTGTGCGCAGTTTTGAAGGTGAACCATTACAGTAGTCATTCCTCTGAAAGTTTTCTGCCCAATAGATTTCTAAGTTAGCCCTGGAGTTACATCTCCTTTTTGAACCAGCATCGAGGCCGTCCTTGCATTGGGGCTGTCCTTGCGATGCCAACCAATAGGTAAGGTCCAACTGGTGCGGGCGCATGCTCTACTAGTGTCTCAAACTGACACCGTTGCTCTTTTCGGTGTGCAGGAGAGCATCGAACACACCGACATCATCGCCTACGACTCCACGGACAGCAAGGGCGTCGACTTGCGCATGCTGTGCACGGTGGTGTTCCTGCTGTGGGCGCCCCTCAAGTGGAAAACTTTTTGCGAGGAGAAGAAGCGATGGCGAGACCTGTTTGACGAGGTGGCAGAAGAGGCCGCAAAACGGGGCCGCGCGGACATTGTACGCGAGCGAATGTTCCAAGCCGGGCAGAGGGGCAGCCCCCTAGGCAAGAGGATCGAGGCGTTGGGGTCATGCTCGGTCTATGACGCCGTAGCAAGCCCCGACCACCTAGCCGAACAGTCGGGGGGCCAGCGGATCTTGCGCATGCAGATAGTGGCCGACGAACTAGAGGCCATTTTTCCGGAGGAGACCCTTGAAAGGTACCGCACTTGTTTAGAGGGCGAATGCAGCGATGGAGATGGGCAGCGCCACCTCCGAGACTTGTGCGCTTTGAAGCACCGCCTGGCGCGCAGAAAGGCAATGAGAGAGAGTCCGCTGGCTCTGTTCACAAGCTTGAAGGAGAAGCTTGAAGCTCGATTTGTAGAAGAGTTCCCCAATGAAGAGATTCCGTTTGAGGAGACCAACGAAACTGCTGACGGGGTAGAGAAATATGTCAAGCGACTGACAGACGACATCTTGCGTTTGAGACAGAGGGCCGCAACACAAGCGGAGGGGTGATAGAAAGGGAACATGTTAGAGGATGCCTTCTATAAAATCGTGTTGAGAGCTAGGGGCCCCAGAAAGCTAGATTATGTGACGTCGTTTTACGAATTCGCTCGAGGAGCTCGCAATACGTAGGCTCGGTCTCCGTGTTTGAATCTGCGCGGGCTTTGTGTTGCAAATAAATGCTTGTCGACGTTCTAAAATCAGGTGCTTCATCACAAAACACCCCCCCCCCCGACTTCTGCATGGAACGCATACGAAGCTCGAGCCGGTAGAACCTCGAACGGGCGCCATGCATGGAAGTTTCGATCGGCGTCCACACGATACCGGCATGGAGATCAGACAGTCGGTTTTCGAATGAAATCCGGCCAAGAGCTCGCATGGAAACCAGACGAAACATTCGTATGGAGACCGAACACAACTTTATATGGAAGTCGTGTTTGAAAACCATGCGGAATCTGGATGATTTCCATGCACATGACTACCGTCCGGAATCCAAATTGAAATTGGTTCTGGCCGGAAACTACGGCCTTCTCACATCGTATCCAAATTCAAGGTTTCTGCACGATAACCATGCCGAAACCAATCCTAGACTAATATTTATGCATGCTTTCAATTGTCAATGATGCACAGGAGTGTCAAAAACGTTGCACCTCTTGGAATTCGTACTTGATGAACCACATGCACACTCCAACTCGGAATTGATAGCTTCGTGCAATTCAACTTAAGGATTGACACCTTCTCAATTCATCGTCAACAACACAAAGGTAGGCTACACAGCGTCCTGGGGTACAAAGTAGCACCAACGTCCACGGCACGGTTGCATGCCAGCATCGAAATTGGAAGGGAAAGTCCGCGGCTGGTGGAAGACCGCCGCCGCCAGAGCTTTCTTGTCCCAAGTGAAACATGATGCCTGCATTGTAAGACCGAGAGGAGCGTGACTTAACAGGCTCGACTCTAGCGAACACGTCTGGAAAAGAAGCAGGGCGAACTCACTGAGCCAGAAAAGCAAGGGCCTTGCCTTGAAATAGCGGCCCTTGCGTTGGAAAAACATAGTTTTCATCAAGCCTTCCGCACTCAAGAGACTCAAGGACGCATAAAGATGCGGACGCAGGTGGGCAGTGTCTTTCTTGTGCTCTCATAATGTCTTTGTACCAGACCAAGCTTCAGTACCGGCTGTTCCAAGGATAAAAAGGAAAACTCGGAACAGCGAAGTCCAAAGAAGGAAGTTGGAGACACCGAGACTAAAGGAAGTGCACACTCCAAAACGACCATAGAGCGTTGCTAGCCTGTCGAGCCCGCCCGCCCCATCCTGTCCGGAAATTCAAAGGGGTCCTAAGCTAGCGGCTCGTAAGTCTGCCAGACGTCCAACAAACTGCCACGTGTCAGCCCACGGTAACTGTCCCTTGGGGCCTTTCGGTTCGATGGTAGATTGAACCAAACGGAACCCGCCGAACAGGAACCACAGCGGCGAAAGTCCAACAGTATCGCCTCACCTCCGCACCGTTGCCTGCGCGCGCGGCCGCGGCTCGCGCGCGACCCTTGCTTCCGCACTGCGACGAGCTGTTCATGGATCGACCATGCCGTGGCTGCAAAAGCGCGCCCCAAGTCAGGACTTTTACAAGTTGGCTTCGGGTGACGAGTCAATAATTCTGAAAGACTGTCAGCCATCACTTTCAGAGTGATGGTGGTTTCGGATCCCACGACCTGTGCAATGACAGCAAACGGTGCTATGCAGAGTCTCATCCGAAGCGTCGGTTGACGTTTACTGCCTTTTAAGTCGACGTTCTTTCAAGACGAAGTCGAAGTTAACCGATCAGGAATGATTTAAATTCTGAGATCCGAGGATGACTTGACCAGAATTTGTTCGGTTTCGGAGAGCCACTTTCCGATGTCCACCTCACCCTCCTTGCGTGCAGGTTTGCATCGCTGACCGTGCGACCAAGCATCACACATGTTGGCATCATCTAGCACACAAGACAGAGATGGCAGCATCGTTGACAAAATCGGAAGCTGAATTTCCACGGCCGACTGGGACTGACCTAGAGGCGCTGCACGCTGTTTGTCGCCAGTCGCTTGATTAGCTCCGTCATGGGCCGCCACATCAGCAGGGCTCTCCTAGTAACTCCGGCCTGCAATCCAGGAGAAAGAACGTGTTCAATCTGTGCAGCTCAAGAGACTATATTCCGTACCGCTCGAGCTGGCGTCCGGGTAAGTCGGTCTGTCCGCATTCAAACTTGTTGAACATTACACATATACGAAAGGCAGCCAGCGGTATGCCTATTTCGTTTTTCCAGTGAGGCCGCATCTCTTGCCTCTTCGCCTTCTGCAACCGGGCCCCGCACATGTGACGTCATACTCGTTTCGACCGACCAAGGATTTAGTTAGCAGATTGCACAAGGCATCTCCTGGAACTTCCATCGGACGACAACGTAGCTGCAGGAGTCGGAAAGGATTCTCACGGACGGACTAATCGAACAATTGGAACTCGCTTCCTACAAGTTGACCGTGGTCCCCTCCGAATAAACATCAATTTGGGGGGAAAGCAAAACACGGTTTGCCTGGCCGACATCTCACCGCAGTAGCGTCGTGTACTACAGCCTTGACGAATCAGATGCACGTCAGGTCGATGACACGTGGCCCGCCCCCGAGCTCCTCCAGCAGCGCATACGCGCACCGCGCGGTCGAACGTGTCGTGCAGCTTGGAGCCGGAAGAAGAAGGCTTCGCTCGTGCGCTTGCAGTCGTGGATGACCTGCACAATAGGGGCTGTCCTTTAACGGAAGGCTCTTGCAGTAAAGCAGTCTCTGAGCTCATAACGATCGGTAACAAAGCGGTTCTGAGACAGCAGAGACAACAAGTGAAGGACGGACCAGAGACGAGCCAGGAACAGCCAGGTATTGAAGGTGGTGAGAACCTGTCAGATGTGGTCAGAGTTTCGGACAAAATAATCAGTGTTCGGATGTGTCGATGGTTTTGCCGAAGGAGCTAGCGCTGAGGGAAAGACAGGCACACAATGGCCAGGAGTCTACGCTGAGGTACGAGGGATATTTCGAATTTCAAACCCGGAAGGTCTGGTCTAAAGACGATTTGCCGGGTGGGGATTCCGAGCTTGCAACTAAATCAGTGATCGACTCGCAATAACGCCCGAAGCCCTGCATAATCCACCAGAAGAGGTGCAAGCCCAAGCGAAAACTTCGTGGGGTCTCGAAATCAGTCGACCGGATTCCTCCTGAGTGCTTCGATAACCTCATTTTCCTGGTTAGGTCGGCGCGCTTTCATCATGCACGTAAGGAAGGGAGGAGGGCCCTCACCGGCGCATGCACGTGCTCGAAGTTGTTGGCTTGCTTGAATTAACCAGTGGCGTCAACACTTGCTTGAGCAGGCGAGCAGGCAAGAGATGCAACATGCTGTACACGTTTGCAACGCGTTGTATACCTGCAGAGGAGGAGTAGAAACCATAGCTTCGTATTCCTAGAACTGAACTGTTAAAAGTTGCCATACACGAAGGGAAGAGACGAAACTGCACTGTCCTACAGATTCGTCTTTAGAGTTGAATTGGGCCTTGAGATTTTACCAAAAAGCTGGTGCCGCAAGAGGCCTCCTCGCCTCGGTGCTTGAAAACATTGGAAGAAGCACGGCGACAGATTCAAACCTAAAGAGCTACACAACAAGGAGCGACATTTAGGTCACGCGTTCGCTTTCCAAGTTGGTTCCGCTCAAAGATTTTTCCGTTAAAGGAAAAGCGCCCAAGTAGGAAGACGATGCATGTCTGCAGAACCCACAGAATTTGATGACGCGTGTCAAGTACGTACCTCGGGGCTGATGTCTGGTGGCTCATCCATGGCGGAAGCAGCTGGTTGCTTTTGTCGAGGTGGACGGCCTACATCTACAGAAAGGTGATGAGCTCCGTTGGCAAAAGTTTTCCTTCCTCGGAACCGGATATATAGAGGTGCGCAAATGAAGAACTTCGGAGGACCAGCTACAGAGGAGGTGTCCGACTATGACGACATCAGAAGAAGCCGAGTCTCTTATCGTTTGGACCGATAGCACATCTACACAGTAACGTTCGGGCTTCAAGCCATCCCTCGAGAAAGAGATTCGGCAGTCTTCCAGATCCCAGGTCAACGAGAAAGGCTGACGATCCTGCTGCATCTTTTCAAAATAGATCGATCTGAAGACCCCCTCTACCATCAGCGTTTTGAATGTTGAAAAAAGACGGCCTTACCAGGGTGTGTACTGAAACAGGAACCGGTTGACGAAGAAGATCTCGGGCAGGTCGTTGCGCGGCACGACGTGCACGGCGCGGAGCACGTTGGTGGTGTCGACCAGCCTGTACTCACCGCCGCGCGCCATGCCCTCCCACTTCAGCTGCACCCACTTGGTGAGCTTGTCGATGGCGGGCAGCTCTTGTAGTAGTGCACCAGCGCCATCTCGTGGCACTGTTGCTGCCCGAGGGCGGGGCCTTCCACGGTGCAGCTCAGGAAGAGCCGCACCTGGGCGCGAAGGTCCACAAGGGCCAGTCCCTTGGCCTCTCCCTGAAGCGCGATGTTGCTGTCTAAGGGCCGTCCGTGGAAGCTCGGAACGGCCCTGGCGTACATGGGGCGGGAATCGGATCGGTTGTTGTCATTGGTTGGCAGGGGGAGGGCACTGTGAACGGTCACCTGCAAAGGACGCGGACTGTCTCATTTGCGCATTCCACATTGACATGCTGCTCAACCAGACGAGGAGTGGGGCGAAGTTAAACAGAGAGCAGGAGAGTAGACTCGGCTTCAAACTTGTTCCACAGTCTATGAGCAGGCAACACTTCTTCTTACCAACAATGTCGACACAGGACGAGTGGCCCTCATTGCTGAATCACAATCTAAAAGACAATCTGTCTAAACACATCGTGCTAACAGAATCCTCTGACCACAGATGCTCATTCCAAAAACCTTGACAAAAAGTACCCAAGGGCTATTTCACTATGCTAACATGCAAGAAAGATCGCAGCGAAACAATTTGGTAACTGCTTTGGCATGGCTGCTCCTCAATCAGAATACCCCCAACAAGCTCAATATGCAATGCTGTTGCATGAAATTTGCAGCTTAGAATAAACTTCTTACACAATTTAGTGAAAGCACTTTGGTATGTTTGTACAAGACGCCTTCTTAAAGGCAGGACATGTTGATGGAAGCCAGCTCAGCTGGTGTTACGCCCAAGCGCCAGTCCAGCATTGGTGCCAGATTATTTAGGGGAGATATCAGTGATGTGCATGATGCATTTTCAGCATTAGCAAGCGAAGATGGTGGAAATTATTAACCAAGGGAGGAAAGCTGTTTGTCGACTTACGTTGCATTCTTCATGAAGAGCACCCGATTCTCAATCTACTTCAGCGCAGCCAACGTGCGAGCTTTTTTACATCAAGGTCTTGGAAGAAGAGCAGAAACATGAGGCTTGTCATGTCTTGTTCGCTGACCCCCAACGTTGTTCCGGCACTGATGCAACTGCAGGACCTTGAGCGTCTTCCGGTTCTAATCGTCCAGCTCCGATAACCTGGTCCTTTTCAAATCCTCTACTGGATCTGAGAAACTAAGATTTAGAACAGCCAGGGCCAGCGCTTTGCGCTTGATCGGCATCTTCAATGGTGGCGCGTGTGTTGCCAATGCCATGCATCCCGGCCATGCTTTCTGTGTTTCTGACATTGAACGTGACTTGAACTTGAACTTGAAGTTGAAGCCTGGCCAAGCATTTTGCAAGCATTTTGAAGATGCCATGATTTTTTTTTTTGGATTGTAATATTCTGGCCGCAAGCAGCTCATCATATGGAGACTGCTGACTGGCATACGCGATTCCGCGAGTTCCCTTTCGTGGTCTACGTGGTGCTATGTGTTGTGTCTTCAATGCTTGGTATAAGCGTCTGTCCGATTTGATACGCGATGGCTTTGAGATTGGTATGACAAGTGGCATCGATCAGTTTTGTGACTTGGCAGGAGCCTGCATGGGCATCTGGGCCTGAGTGCGGTTACACGCCCTCAGTCCAGGGTGCTGGTTGCTTTCAAGCTGGCTGCATTGGCGTTGCTTAGCATAATTTACGTTTTGGATGGCATTGGTGCCATATCGGGCTTGGGACCTAGGGACTGTATGGCTTACGTGCCCGAAGGCCTTTGACTTTAGACGTTTCTTTGCTGCAGCCTTCAGAGCCCCTTCAGAGCTATCTCTATCATGTATGGAGGGAGTTTGCGTTTTCCCGCTGCGGGAGCAGTAAGGGGTTTGGGTAGGGGTTGTCCAGTCTGAGCTGTAGGGCTCTCATCAGGTTCGCCTAGTTTGCCCTTGGGTTGGTTGCACATTTGGTTGAGGGTGGGCTCGTTGGTGCCTGGGTCAGCTTGCATTTTGGCAGGTGAGTTCTGCTCTGGCATGGCATTGGTTTTCTGCTTTTTTTGCGGTGGTTTCAGGATTGGAGAGTCCAAGATTTGTAAGGTTGATCTTTCATTGCTTGCTTGTGTGGCATTGGATTGGGCAAGAGAGTTGGTTTGAGAGCAGTTGCTGGTTTCTGAAAGGGGGATCAGGGCATCATAATGGTTGACTGAGTGGAGCAGGTGTATCGCTCCTTGATGGGCCGTGTCAGGATTGTGATTCATGAGAAACCCGTGGGCCTTGGAGCGGCTGGACCATATCAGTATTGGGACCTGGTAGATTTCTGCAGCGGCCATAGCTTCTAAGTCTGAACCCCATTTTCTATCTTGGAGCATGTACTGTGCATAGTCCCTGGATGTTTTGAAGGGCTCAGTGGTGAGCAGCGGGAAGTCTGGCGACTCTCTATGTATGAGATTGCAGTATTTCTTGTAACGGTCCCATTGTTTTGTGATATGGTCCACACAGTTGCGTCTCAAGGCTGCATGGTTGCTATCATCAGCTTTTGTGGCTCGTAGAAAGGCTCTGTATAGACAGTTGCGATCCCCGGCGACGTTGGATCTGTGCAGGAGATTTTTGAAGTGGGGGTCTTGGGTTCTGAATATTGGGTGAATTAATCTTTGGCTTTTCATCCCAATGTTTCCCTTGTCCATCGTTGGGGCAGCTACTGATCTTGTTTGTACTTTGTGCAGCTGCTTCGAAGCTTCAGCAGTAGGGCAGTGTTGCGGTCCAGGGGCTCCTGTTGCTGTGGGGCTGGTCTTGGCTCGTGGCTGTGTTGAGGTAGGATTCTGGTTATTGGGTTCAATGTCTTTCTCAGTTTTGGCTCTTTTTGATTGCCTTGTATGCGGCCACTGAACATCTGGGGCGTTCTGTGGGTGGCACTGAGGCTGAGATTGCAGATTTGCCCAGGCTTCTGCAAAAAAGATGTAGTCATCTTCGGTGAGTTCCTGTACTGGTTTTTGTACAGGGAAGATTTTCATTCTATTAAAGAATAAGAGCTTCTTTAGTTTCGCTTCGTTGCACCTGTTGTGCCATATCTTTTGAAAGGCTGTGGCAATGCTCCGATGGAACTTTCGTCCTATTTTCAAGGCGGTGTCCTCTGGTATTTTCCCTTCATTAAGGAGCCAGTCTTGTATAGCTCGGGGAATCTGTGCTGCTGATCTGTTTCTCTCAACCTCTTCACTTGGGGCGAGGAACATGTTTGTGAGCATCAGTCTGCAGGCCTCGTTTACGTTCTGTACCCGATATTTCCAGAGGATTGCCAGGAGTTCACGTATCAGGGTTTCTCGTGCTTTTGTGGACTGTGGGCATCTGTACAGAATGTGCTCAAGGCTTTCATCTGCGTCATGCTTGCAGAGCTGACAGGTTGAATCCGGAAAGAGCCCTGGTCGGACAATTTTTAGTCGGTGGAAGGTGGGAACAGTACGTCCCAGCACCTGTACAAGGAATTCCGGAAGTAAGTAGTCTTTCCGCCCGTGCAGAATTGAGAATGTTGGTTCGTTCCACAGTCCTGGCTCAAAGAGGTACAGATGCCACTTTCCTTTCATGTGGTAGTTCAAACGTAGTTCCTTGTAAGTTTTCTGGTATAGAGGTAGTGCATTGTTTTCAAAGACAGGCTTACGCCTTTGTGGGCTTCTCTGTCTATTAGGACTGCTACTAGTGGTAGGTGGGATGTTTCTTCAGGGATTTCAGGGGTGATTGCACATGTGCTGAGTTTGGCCCGATAGTCTGCGACTTTGTTGTGTTCTTGGTGAACTTCATTGGTGTTGAGGCTGGCCGTTGTCCTGGCTGTCTGGGCTTGATCGTTTCCTTTGGTATCGCGCATGTGGGCCTTGACATGTATTATGTGGGTGTCACCGGAGCGCTGCTTGATTTTGTTCACGATTCTGAAGAGGAGGGATCTATCCTTGAGTTTTTGTACTTCGTATCGTTGGGGGGGGTCATCTCGGAATCGGTTAATCTGGTCGACCAGGGGTTTCCTGTCGCAATGAACCGTGAGATCTGTCTCTTGTCGTGCGAGCAGGAACGCGGCAAGGACTCCATATCCTTCCGCTCTGGCAATTGTTTGGCAGCCAGGTATCCGAGAGCTGATCTTTTTGTACGATTCTTCTGTCCCTTCCAATTCTGGGAAGTAGATCCCAAACCCGGCTCTGCTGCAGCCCTTTGTTGTACTGCCATCTGGGTATGCTGAGGTCACATTCAGAGTGTGCTTTTTATACATGCCCCAGTTATCAACCGTTTCTCGTTGTGGGTTCGGGACTATTGCTCGGGAGAAGGGAGCTAGCAGGCTTTCAAGATGGATCCGCAGTAATAGTTTTAGGAGTCGATTCTGGGCTCTGCTGGCCCCTGGTATTACAAGGTCGGGCTGTAGGATGCTGCAGGGGGGTTCAGGACTTCGGATCTGTAGCACTTCCGTGGCATCGAGTGTCCTGCGTCCTTTTTCATCTTCCCAAATTTCTCGGGGCTCAGTGGCAGAGTCCGTGTTCAAGTCTGCCAGGATTACTTCGAACAACGGGCATATGTCTTCGAGCTCATGTAAGCCGGCTGGCCAGTGTCAGGTTATGGAAGAGTCTGCTTGGGTACCGGAGAGGCCTTTGCAGACCAGCAGCCTTGTTCGGTGTTCGTAGGCGATTGGGGCCAGGGTGTGCCGGATCTTTCTGCTTGAGGGAGATCTGCTTTACTGTCAAAGAGGACTAATAGAGACATGTTTATCTTGTTCAGGTGTTTTCGTACGCCTCCGAAGAGTGGGGAGATATTGCTCTCAGGCCATTTGATCGAGCGGCCCATGTTTGAGAAGGGTTCGGTGCCGCCCACTGCTGCTCGGAGGTGGGTGTAGCTGATCTGGGAGGTGATGCGGCATGGAGCGTCAACTGTTTGGAGGGCAGACTGCATGAACTCTGCTCGAACACAGGCTTGCAGGGTAAACAGATTTTGGAGCCCTTGGTCGATCAAGAGGTCTGTAGCAGGGTCGATCTTGAGGCCTGCCAGACATTTCACTGTCTTGACCAGGGCCGTTTCGTATTTCTTAAGAGATTTTCTGGAGAAATGGATGAGGTACATGCGATATCTTAATTTACTTACCAAGTCTGAGTTGACATAGCTGATGGCCTCATGCAAAGAGATAGGTCGTTTTTGACGGCTGTAGAACAGTGCGCACGCTTAATTAAGCTTGTCAAGCATTGCTTTCTCTTGTTGTTTAAGGTCCAGGTTTATGTTGATATGATATCCCAGGTACTTATATGAGATGTTTCCATGCAGGACTGGGAAGATGCCATGAATGGACTTTCAAAGAAGACAAATTCTGAGATGATCTGAGATAGGTACGTCTTACGAAGAATGTGGTCGGTTGGCACCTCGTAGGGCAGGTTTACCACAACGATTGAAACAATTAACCCGGTAAGATTGGCCGGGGCAAGAATCCTCATTCCGAATTCATACATGCAGGGGACCTAGCTGAACACCTCACTCCTGGTCACTGATCAAAAGCATAGAAAAGCAATGGAGGAGCTTTCTACGTGGGCGTCTTATTTGAGCTGCCAATGAGCCAGCATTGTGTGGCTTGGCTAAGCAGAAGCTTTGGAAAGGACGGCGCTGAGTGGCATAGAACAACACACTTCTTCATAAGCGTTCTTTGAAGAGCTGCGTCATTGCAAAGACTGTCATGTTCATGCCCAGGTTCTTGAAACAAAGTTGTGGCCTACATTCTGAAACAGCCTTCACTTCTGCAAAGCAGTATCTTAATCTGGTCCTTGATTGGATACATTTGAGTCGATGCATACTGCATTTTTCTTGTTAAAGAACTGCAGTCTTCAAGGTGCATCTCGTTAGAATCCACGTCAGAAGTTTGGGGCCAGCATGAATCGAGGCCTTAAGCAGCAATCTGCTTAAGAGCACTCCTAGTCAAGGCCCCCTCAGGCTTCTTCAAGCCTAGCCAGCATTCCGCTCGGGCAGAGCTTCGAGCTTCGAGCTTCGAGCTTCGAGCTGCGGCAAACCTTGTAAGATACCTTTACCGGAAAAGGTGAATATTTACAAGCACATCTGAGGAGATTTGCTGCCCTGTTGCTTCATCAACGTTCTGCTCTTGATTTGTCCAGCAGCGGTTGAGCAACGACGAGAGCCGCTGCAGTGCTCGCAGAATGGGGTCAAGAATTTGGGCTCACCTAACAGCAGCGGCCACGAATGCAGTGGGTGCGGCAGCCAACATCTTTGCTATGGTTCCGGGGAATGAAGCACCAAACAAACATGGCGCTCATCACATGGTGGGCACAAAGGAGGGTAAGGACCTCCCCGTGATCTGCCGGGGATCTTATGAGTTTTGCGAGGGCTTTAAAAGACAAAGCCTGCTCTGATTTGTTTGAAATTATACCACTGGTCAACATTGCTGCAAGCAAACACTTGTACAGCAAATATCATGTACCGTACGGTATTTGTCTTCAGGTAAGCTGCCTAATCCTTGGTGGGCGCTAAGTCCAAGTGCATCATGCTGGTCTTTGATGCTGGTCTCTGATGCTGGTGTCTGAGACTTCGAATTTTTGGCCCTCCTCGAATGGACAGATTCTTATTCAGGCAAGTAAGAATCCAGCGGCTTAATGAATGGTCAGCACTATGATAATATGCTGAACTATTCTGGTCAACGTCCAGGGGCATCTTTGCCTGATCGCCCCGCTCGATTGAAGAGGACTCGTGCTGCTAGAGAAGGTGACAAGCAAGAACAGCCACGCAAGACGAAGAAGCGAAGGAAGTCCTCTGCAGCAGCAGCAGAACAAATGGGCGCCAGGACTGAAGGTAGTTGCTGCTGGTCTAGTTGCTGCTCTCGGGCCATTCTTGAGGCTAATTGCATTGGCTCATTATGTAAACGAAGGATGCTGAGATAGGAAGCAATTTTCAGAAGTGTTCTCAGTTTTTGGTGGCATTGAAGAGTGGAGACTGGCCTTAATCTTGTTAGTATGGACTCGACTCAGTGGTTGCTGCAGAGACTCAGGGCTGTCCCACGAGCAATGGGCTTGACTGCAAAGTGCAACCTCCCACTTCTTTGGAGCTTTGGGTCCTCTTCATACTTGAAACACCGGCTGTCTCTTTAAGATGAAAGAGACTTGAATGGTTCAAGATGTACTTCTTCGAGCTGTCTGATGCCTGAATGTCGGCAGCCCCAAGCGCTTGTGAAGCATTGGGCGGTCTTCTTCATCATCCCCTCCAAATCACTCTTTGCTGCTTCTGTGCCAGTAATGAGGGAGAAACATGTATCAACAGAGCAGCAAGTGGAGGTGGGAGGATCGGACGCGCATGCCGTCGTGCCTCAAGAAGAGTACACAGAGGTATGGACCCCATTCCCTGGAACATCTTACCACTGGGCACTGAGGTACGATCATCTTTTTTGAGAGTGGCGAGCGACCGGGACAAGAAGGAACTGCAATATGACAGCTGCATCAAAATCTGTTGCAAATGAAGGCATCTTCTTCAAAGTTCAATGATTGGACAACTTTGGAAGTAGACTTTGAATTGGTATTCTTCAGAATCATGATTTTCTGTTTGACAGCATTGTCATCTCTCCCTTGCCTCGTGGTATAAACATCATCATCTGGATTTTGTTCTGAGGTTCATATTTTGGAGCTTGTATAAAATCGGCCATCGTGGATCTAGGTTTTCAGCTCTTACCCGTCGAGGAAGCATTTGAGAATGTGCACTCTGCAAATCTAATTTCTCTGATGAGCTGGCCGCTTCAACTCCTGCCGCAATCAGGGTTGTTCGAAACGCATTCGCAAGTTTTGTTCCACTTTCTTTGTGACGTGACTCCTCTTTGAAATCTGCTTACCCTTAGATGGCACTGGACGTTTCCCTGGAGCCTTTCCTGCCACCCAAGAGCCACTATAGCCCTGCGGTGGCACTGTGGGAGCAAGTGGCAGCAGCAGAGATGGAGGCCTCCCAGGCGGTCCTCAATGCAAAGCATCTGCGAGAGGAGGCCGAGAGGGCAGAACGCGGAAAGGTTAGCAGATCTTCTGGCAAACAATGTTTGCGGAAGCTGTTAGGGAGCATTCGTTTCTGCCTCTCTAGATGGCGCAAAGTTTCACTATTGGCGTCAGTTCATATTGTTGAGGCAGCTGGCGGAGCACCACAACTAGAACAGTGACACTGTCAAAGGGCGTTTCAAATCAATTGTGGGTGACAAAGACATTGCATTGTCTTCACTGCAGCTTCATATGCATCAATAATAGAAGTAGCTTGTTTAGAACCTGGAATGCTGTCATCCGCAACGGCACTCTGGCAACTGCTGCTATAACCCCTCATTACAACATCACACATCATCATTACTGAAACGAAGCCTAACATGCATCATTTCCAGGACGTTCTCATTTCGAGATCAAGATAGTAGACACCCGATCTGTGGTCTTTGTAGGCAGGCCAAGCCCTTCAGGACACTCTGGTACTTGTTGTCGGCACTGGTCTTTTCCTCAAAATCATTTCTCCATCGCTGTGCAGGGTGACCTTCCAGCCCACGTAGCAGTACTCCCAAGCAGCTCGGGGACAGCAGGGCCTCTGGTGGACAAGGTGTCGACACCTATCCAGGCCACACCGCATCCTTCGGGAGTGGAGGCGTATTTGAATGGTGGCCTTATGACAAAACAGTTCAAACAACAGAGGCTAAACGCTGCGCAGGTATGCATCCCCCAAAAGCGCCTGGCTTTGAGTTTTCTCGATGCTCAGCTTTGCAACTTCACTCTTCGACTGCCATTCTCTGGTTCACATCGCACGCCGCGCTCTGTTTTCTCAGCGTATCGCGCTCCACTCTGCGCGCGAAGACCGGGCTGTTAGCATTACAGACTGACGGAGCTCGTGCAGAGGTGCCGTTAGCAAAGGCGCTCAGGGCCCTTGCCACATCGCAGTCGCCTTATCTCGTCTTCTTGCATACAGTTTCATCCTCTACTCGTCCTGTTTCTGTATCACTTTCTAAGTGCATGTCTCTGTCCACCATTGAAAGACATTTCCAGTTGGCTCCTCAAGTTATAGACCCTGAGACATTCTCACAAGGTTCAAGGGGACCCTCGAACGAAACGGACTTGTCCTCCATCCTATCCTTTCAAATACCTCAACGCACATTCCTCTGACCCCGTTGAATCACTTCTCTCCCTGTCCGCGCAGAAAGCAGGTCCGTCCGTGGTAGCAGCACCCCCCGTCTTCCAGTCCTGCAATCTAACAGGCAGCACGGCCCATGGAAAGCCCCAGCGCATTGCATGCCTGGGCCTGGAAGCCCCTCCGAACCCTCTTTGTCCCGACCTCGAGGCAGACCCGGAGGAAGACGGCAGCCTGACGTCAGCCTATGGCGGTGCGTTGGGATCGTCTGCAGACTTCACCGTCCCAAGTGACGGCCGCCGGCAGTACGGTCTGCGCAGCAGAGAGACTGATCGCAAGGGGAAAGCGAAGGTGCGGATGCGTTCTCGTTTCTGGGACTGTGCAGAACTGCAAGCTTGCTGAGTTCTGTTAGGTATCGACCAGTATTGTGAGGCCGCATTTGGAGGGTGGTCGGAAGCGGTTGCTTCTGCATTTTTAGAGTCAGAGGATGTTGTTGTAGTATCTGTTCCAAATTGTGTGAGTGCAGGGGCAGGGCTTGAGCAGGTACTTACTATGAACGGTGGATTCTCTTTCTGAAGGACTTGGCAGAGAAGTACCATCCACAAAGATCACTCGGATCTTGACGAAACTTGCGCCAATGTTTCTCTTTCGTCTAGACACTGAAAGACATCGAAAGCCCTGGGCTGACAACAAATGTTACTAGTAGACCAAGAGTGGTTCAAACACAAGAAGAGCTGGTCATTGGTAGAGGCCAGTCCCTTTTTATTCGGAAAAGTTGATGCTCGGGTAAACTTTTCATCTGCACATCTTGAGTCGCCACAAGTCACCAGAGCCAGAACGTTGACAAGATACAGTCCCACTATTTGAAGAGCTCAAGTACGAGTCTGACAATCATTTCGCCGTGGTTGTTCGCAGGTCTCTTGGGACGCTCCTTCCTCTTCTCATAATAGCACCGTCAATGAGGCGGGCCCCTCCGCAGTACCAGCAAACACCCCCGGTGAGCACAAAGACGGCCTTAAGCTGTCTGCGAAATATTTAACGAACGTGGATCACGTTGTAAGATTGTTATGAGTTGCTGATGAGATTGATGTTGCTTGGAAGGGCAATCTTGACGGGGGAGAATTTGCCAGGTAGTATTGGTTAGGCCTAAGTCCTTGAGTTGGCCAGGTCAATAGAGTTTGCCAGATGTCGTACAGAAATTAGCAGGCAGAATCAGACTCCGGTGCAAAGGACCTTCTTCCTCAAAAAGCGTTGGCTCAAAGGCCCTGCAGGTAGCGCTGCGCACAGCTCTCAGCCTCATAACCCGCATTGGCCACCATGTGTATCACCTCAAGCTTAGCCCGCGTCAACAGAAAAGTGCTCCATCCTCAAATAGCAGAGTCCTTCCATTCTGCTCACAGACAACCCTGACCTCTTCTTGCTAATCTCCCAGGGAACACGCTCGAGTACGATGACGTCATGAGCAGGGTCATGCCGGCCCACGCCCGCTTCAACCACGGTCCCAGCCGCCTGGTCCGCGTGACGAGGCGGCGGAAACCCGCCTTCTGGTATGCGGCGAAGGTGCTGCATCTTTCCCCCGAAACGCAGGCGGATCTCGCCCGCTTCCACGCGTGGCTTCGGAAGCCCCCACCTACGTGGCAAGGTGGGCCAAACTGCAAGGACTCGGCGGTCAAGATCGTGGATCGCATCCGGGGGATGCTGGGCTGGCTGAGTTACATCGCGAAGCTCACCAACGTGGCTGACGTCAGGCTGCGGGACTTGGTGCCGTCGGCTGACGTGGGCGGCGCAACGCTGGCTCACGAGCACGTCAAGTGGTTGGCGGACGAGCGGGCGGCAGTCGAGTCGACGCTGCAGTGCGTCTACCGGAGCCTGCTGCACCTCGCCATGTATCTGTACCACACGGAATCCAATGTGAGCCATGACAGCAGGAAGCATAAATGTGCTGCATGGCTTGTGGGGGCAGGTTCAGGTTCCAGTTCGTCATTGTATCCTTTTAAAGTGCATTCTTTTAAAGTGGCAAGTTATTGTACGAGGTTCAAGTGTTATGGAAGGGATGGGTTTGTTGTCCTTGACTGCTTGTCCTTGCAGCTGGGATTCATTTGGCAGGGGTCCGAGCTGTAGTAACGAATTTCTTGGCCCTGCTAACACCTCGGTCGGTCAAAGCAGGTGCGCCTGGCTATTGAGGTTCCTTTACCTTAACCCTGGTCTGCTTTGAGTCCTTATGAGAGGTCCTGTCGACCGCCGGATAGGCCTCTTCTGCCCGTCTCTGTTACGCCATCGACTCGGTGTCTTTCTCGCGCCAATAATCAAGCTGAAGCTCTCGAATCAGTCGACAACGTCCGACTTCAAGGGATGTTGCGTCAGACAAGGCAATGTCTGGATATTGTGCAGAATCGGATCTTAATATTCAAGACCGACTTCGAAGGAACAATTCGTTGCCGAGCTTCGAATGGCTGTGTCCATCTGAATATGCGTCTTTTTTGATCGTCTGTGTCAGCTACACCCGTTCGGCGGGCAGCCCCCGTACGGCGACGTTGCGGTGGTTGCCGTGCTCCGCAGCCACTCGGGCTTGCTGCAGCGCAAGGCCAAAAAGGCGCCCAAGGTGGCGGACCAGAAGGCCAAGCTCGTGGCGTGGCCCGTCATCGTGGGAGTGGTGCTCAAGGTACGGGTTCCGACCTCTTTAAGTTGAGGATGATCAGGCGCAGAGGTTTGGGGAGCGGAATGGGGCCCAACATGCGCTGTACTCTACAGGATGCTTGTCGGGCGTGGTGTGCGTAGGGCACAAAAACGGGGCATCCTCGCCGCTGGCCGCCAGGAATTTGTGGATCTCAAGGAACTTTAATCAGATGGCTGTCATTCTTGAAGCTCTGGAGTTGAATGGACATGGTCATGAGGTCTGCCCGACCTCCTAAATAAAGCGGAGTCGTGTGTGTTTTGTGTCGGATCCTGCTCTTCTGATACATTACGTCGCTTCCCGGTGTTGATCATTGTAAGTCGCTTGTTTACGAGCCCAACGGTATGCTCACTCTCTCAGCTTGCTTCCTTGCAGGAATTGCGGGCAGAATGTGCAGGACTGTATGAGAAGGGCTCCCCCAGAAAGGCCTTCACTGTTGCCAAGTCCGTCCAAAAGTACCTGATTGCGGCAATCCTCGCGTGCTGCGGGGACCGCCAGCGGACCATCCGCGAGCTCAAGGTCGGCGAGACCCTGATCAAAGAGAACGGCAGGTGAGCGAGGCATGCGCTGTTGCGCTCTGCAGCCATCACGGTTTCTGTGAATTTATGCTTGTATATCGAAGGGGGAGGGCTTCTGTAACTAGTGGGGCCATACTAGGATGTGGACCTTCAGAGTTTGTTTCAACCAACGCAGGCCAGTTCGATGCAGCCCGAAGTTACTTATCAGGAGACCCGTCAGACTTTCCCTGACTGCAAGCCCCCATTTTTCCGCCGCTGAGCCCAGGGAGCGTTCTGACTGCTCTAGGCTCTCTTTCGGACCCTTTTCCGCCACTCCTCTCCGCAGGTGGGTCATTTGCCTTCAGCCGAAGCACCACAAGACAGGCGGGTCCGGGGCCGAGCGGCCAAAGATTCCGCTCCCGACTTTCGTGTCCTCTGACATGGACGCGTACCTGGACACGTGGCGCGAATACCTGAGGCCAGAGCATAAGTTCGTATTCTGCTCCGCGACAGGCCGGCAGCTGAACGCCTCGGGCCTGTGCCATTCGTTCAGTGAGACCGTCTTCAGGTAAGGAGAAAGGAAGATCTGGTTACATGGGATGTAGTTTTGAAATTTTTGCAGGAAGCCAACGATTGATTACCGGGGTTGTTACTTATCTGCTTCTTGACTTCGTCCTCGGGGGTTGCCCTTGACTTCCGAGTCCGGAGCTTGGGGGAGAGTTTATTAATGCGATGGAGCGTGGGCGAAAGTCAAGGTTGGCAAAACAAGACGGTCTACCGTGACATGAAGGCAAACACGCAAAGCCGGGGTTGAAGCAACCACGCTGCCAATACCCTTAGCGGACGAACTCCAATATGACGCTTCACTAGATTGGTCCATGCTTCTTACGTCAGCAGCCGCATATGGAGCCTGCAAAGCTGATCTTGAGTCAACACTGCTTGCACGTATTCCCAGGCAAGTCGTTTATTGCACGGCCGCGAACGCATTTCGTCCACTTTCGAGGTTTCTTTCGTAGGACATGACACTTCGCGGACACTTCGCTGAGACTGACACCGCGCCGTTGGATGATGCAGGATCACGGGGCTGAAGATGAACCCGCACCTGGTGCGCACGTCAATCGTGATGCACTTCCGAGCGCAGGCTACGACCGACCGCGAGCTGGAGGCCCTGGCGCTGTGCATGGGCCACAGCGTGGCTGTGCAACGGACGACCTACGATCTGCGCAGCGTGGTAAGTTGTTCACGAGCAACTAGAAAGTGTCCGCCCTCTTTGAAGGTCTGCAGCCTTTTAAGAATGTCAAAGCTCGCAGGTCTTGTGTTTCTCGATGAGAAGGTATACTGGCATCGGGCCGCAGACCGGACGCCGGTGTTGCTTTGCTGGTAATGACACCATTTTGCTAAGCTTTAGGTGGGAATTCGGAAACACGTGGACTTTTTCTGGTGTGCTTGAGCCCTGCCCTAAGGCAGTAGAAGTTCACAGAATATTGCTGACAATTTGTCTCCCATCGTCGAGCGAAACGTCTACTATGGCAAACCTCAAAAGTCGATGCGAGCCTCTAGGACAAGTTGGGTCCTCTTCTTCGCATCAATTTGGGGCCAAAAATTTCCTCGCATGCAGCCGTTCTTTGGCTGTACGGACAAGACGAATCCTCCGCTTTTGGAAAGCGATTGTTTGTATAAGTTGTGAGTTTGTTTTCTGAGTGATATTTTCACGAAGTCGCTTTCGTTGCTCTGTCCTTCCAGGATGACAAAGCTGGTCCGGCATTGGCCATGGTTGAGGGCGCCTTCGAGAAACTCATGTGTATCTTTTGACATGAGTTATTTCCTGCGTTGCTCGCAACTTAGACGGGAGAGGCTTCACAACGAAGGCGAGACATACAAGCCGCTGCTCGCTAGAGTTAGACATTGCTTCTTTAGAAGATTTGTCTAACGAGCCAATGATTGGGAGCTCACCTGCAATACGCACTTGCGTAGGCCATGAATTACAGACCATCTACTAGTGAGTCCGGTTAAGAAGGCGTGCTCAACTCCCCCAGTTTGTGACCAGAGGCACACAAGATGTTGAAATGACGGAGTCTGCTCTTGAGCTGCATTCGTTTCAAGTGGTTGCAGCTACCGCAGGTAGGTGGGACTAGTCGAAAATTGGTATAAGGTGTGGCTTAACATCTAAATGAAAAGCAATATGAGAGATGGTCAATATTGCATTCAATGATTGTACATGTATATGCAACGCTTGAGAGCCTACAAGGCTCTTATACCAGTCTGCAATTTTTGTCATTTGGCGGTGCACGGATGAGTTCTATAGAGCATGTGAAAGAGATGCATAGGCTTTCGGCAGGACAATATTGACGAGTATAATTTGAACAAGCTTGATTGGAACACATTTAGTACAGATAGTATGTGTATACTTAAAGAGAAGCACACGGCCTGTTTGATTGAAGAGGATGAATGTTGATTACACTTTCAACATTGTTCGCAAACGCTGTCCATTGTACCAGTACCTTGTGTGCAAGCCCTTGTTTAAAGTAGGTGCCACTACCGTCATGCATGGGTCCTACACTATATATCGATCGGTAAGTAGGTAGGTACGGTCATAAGCTCTTTGATCCGTCTTGTTTCAAAGCTAAAGGACCATGATTGTGACTCGGACGGCAGAAGTTTGCGCAGAATGAAGTGCAATGCCATCCGCTACTTCAAATCCATCACGTTTCATAAAAGCTACATGGCTCCTTGACGACATGTGACCGACCTAGAGTGCATCACATCGAGTCAGAGACTGGATGAAAGAAAATCATGTTGGAATAGCACCATAGTAGATTGGACGAGACTGAATCATGTTGGAAAGAGAAGGACGGATTGCACAAAGTCCATTAGACCAAATGTTATGTAATTGCATCTTCGCCCCCTACGCTCTGCCTCGGCCGTGGGAGCCCCCACGTCCGCAGCCAAGACCGCCCCCCCGCCCCGTCCTTCGACTTTATCCTCGCCGCCCCCGCCTTCCCATACTTCACTCTCGCCCGAAACTGCTGTACGCACTTCGCCGCGAGTCACCTGGTACCACACGCTGCAGTGCGCCTTGCGCGTGTAGTCCTCGTTCGTGGCGAGGACTTCGTACAGCTCCGCAAGCGCGGCTTGCTGGGCGGACTGATCGGAGATGGAGAGCACCATGGCCTCCGTCTCGTGGAGCAGACCGGTCAGGCCCTGCGGGGAGAGGGCGAGTTCTAAGAAAGTGTGGGAATCCAGAGCCCAAATGGGCTCTGGCAACTTCAGCATGACTAATAGGTGGTTGTCTTTCTGCTGAGCGGGAGGAGCGAAGAAAGCTGGCTCGAGCGGTATAGAAGTTCGCATACATCCTCGTACGCAGAATCCGGGAGTAGCACTTAGGATGACGCAGTCGGCATTCAACGGCATGCAAGGCTGAGCTCCGCGGTGGAAACCAATATTTATTTTGGGAGGCGCATTGTTCCATCAAAAACAATCGAGCGATGCCGGTTGCAGGTTGCCAAGAGCAGACTCAAACTGCATCAATACGTTACTTTGCATTTTGGACACCACAGATGGACTTGAGAATCCGATTGTTGGCGGTCTCCTCTTGGAGCATATAACCTGCGCCCAATGAAGCAGCGGCAAGTGGAATGGAACTCATAGCATTTCAAGCCTTGGTCGGATTTCGTGTCCCAGGTTTAGGCTGGAACCGAGTAGCGCCGAGTTGGTTTACCACTGAAATCAGACCCAAACCGCGTAAAATCGGCCGTAAACCCACTGGTCCACTGAAGTTCACCTCAATCTAGGGTACCGCGCAGCCTGAGGTAGGTACCTTGTACTTTGGTAGTACCGTGGCCAGTTTTGCTTGGGCCCATCACAGCGCGAATTGGGATTTGGTAGTATGGCACCAAATCCCAATTCGCGCTGTGATAGGCCCACTGTGTCAGATCAGTATTTTAAGAATTGTACTTTCTGACAGTCTGCGCAGGCCTGAGCAAGCAGGATTGAATCCGGGTGACCGCCGCGATCGGTGAATTTTGATAAATTCACCGATACGATAAAAATTACACTTAATATTGCCGAACATCGACGGCGCGTGAGCTAAATTTTAACACGCGCCGGAGTTCAAACGCCGCGGTGTCAGACTCGGCGGTTAATAATATTTTGTCGCTTGTCAACGTATCGCGCGGCGGGGCACTCGTGACATCATGCGTATCTGATATGCAGGTATGTCAGAATCTGTCAGATTCTGGTCGGGTGACATGCAAATTTAATACTATTGATGTACTGTCAGACTGCGGCATACTATTAAATCACTGTGTAGAATGAAAATGTAGGCCCCGTACGGGCACGGTAGCACTGAGCGGGACCGCCCTAGACCTGGCTGGGACCGGGCGATATAGCGCGGGGTCCGGCCGGAGTCTGCACTGTAGTGCAACTGTTGACTGCGGCAGCCCCCAAAGCGTGAACTCCCGCAATTTTAGGGCACACTTTGGTACAAGCTTTCGAAGGTAGGCTTGAAATGCTATGGTATCATTGAACCGCTAGCAACGACTTTACCGTAGAAGTCTATAGCGGACCGTATTCCCACCTGGATATCTACAACGGGGATCAGGTGCACCAGCAGCCGCGTCAGCTGCCCCCCCGCACTCCCTTCTTGCGGCCCCTTT
>DF237733.1:0-32913 GCA_000708835.1 Klebsormidium nitens | reverse complement strand
ATGATTCTACAGAAGTCTCAAGGGCTGCGAAACTTCGCCGTTCTTGAAGCTGACGCACACTGACACCGTCCAATAGTGCCTCCTACGAAGACTGCTTCTTTTTGTCCTCGCTCTAGGGTATCTTCTAAGCTTCAGATGATTTGCAGGAGTCTGTGGTTACAGTCAGTTACAGTAGCTACTGTAAGCGAACGCGGACGCAGGCTGGGCTTCTATTGGGTGTGCTGCAAGTCGACGAAGTGCAGTTCATTCGCAGACGCTGTCATGCGCGTTCGTCGACCTACGTGAACCAGGCAAGTATTGGTTGGCCCGTCTTGGCAGGTTACATTCTGCAGCTCTGCGTGTGGATTCTGCATCATCAGGTGACGCAACGTACATGTTGGAACCGATATGCGCAAAGCTGCTGGCTGCACTCTACTGCCATCAATGGCGACAATCAGCCGAATTGTGGGGTTCATGGCTTCATCTGCCCTTTGAGGTGTGCCATGCATAAGTCTTACAACACTCCTTGAGGAAACGAAGAACGTGGAGTTATGATCACCAGGCTCACACTTTTCTCTTACTAGATACCGTATACAAGAAGGGTATTCATCTAGTCCGGTCGTTGCGCCTGCGTGCGCCCTGAGTCTCCTGAGGAAGATGGAAGAGGATCTGGACGAGAAGGTCAAGAGTTGTGCCGCCCTTCTCATATCAGATGATCTAGGTGAATTTGCAAAAGGCTATAATGAGTTGGAGACCGCCTTCGAACAGCCAGGAAGCGAAGGGAGGGAGAGGTCTGCCAGGCTTGCTCAAGAGCTTGCGGCGTTCCAAGGGGGCGCTGTTCTGGAGAGGATCTTTGCGGGGGCGCCGGGGTGTTACAGATACGCAGATGCAGACAAAGCACACAATCATTATGGAGGCTGCTGCTTGGTGTCTGCCCTCCTAACCTCAAGCAAGGTTGTAGTAGAGCGCTGCTTGGGAATGATAGAGGAGGGGGAGGAGAGACGGTGCGCGCAAGAGATCTATGAGACAATGTCGCGCGACGCGTTGCAAAGAGCTCGAGAGCTGAAGCGCGGGGACGACACCATGGCTGGACTATTCTTTGTGGTTGCGCCTCTTCAATGCCTGGCCAACATTGCTCGAGCTTCTCGAGTCTTCAGAGATGGCATGCAGGATGTACTGAAAGATCACACCCTTTTCGAGCAACTTGGATTCTTTCTGTCCGCTGAGTTCCTCAAGAAGTTGTGCGACTCAAACGCTTACGCGGTTCGACTCGCCTTGTCCAGTCTAGCGATGACGCTTGCTTTCTCGTCTGATACACAGCTCTGGGCTCTGGACAAGGGTCTACTCAGAATCCTGGCATCTATTTACGAACAATCGCCCCTGGGTCAGCTCCAGGACATATCCAAAAGGGATGAGTTTCCAGCTTCACGCTGCAATTTGATCCTTCTCCGCTTGCTCGAGTCCGACCCTGCGACGGAGAAGCTGCGCGCGCACAACGCGCTCTCGGGGTTCCGGCCCCACAGAGACAAGATCAGCGGTGCCAGCCCGGACTTCGACATCTGGGGTTACATCGAAGCAAATTTGATGGGCTTTTCAGCGACTTTGGAAGACCTAAGTACTGGCCAGACATGGACCGCCAAGTCGGCTCTTAGCGGAAGCTCCGTTCCGGTCGTCTGCTCGTGGAAGCTGTGCACGGCAGGCCCGGAACCCCTCGCCGGAAAGAAGTTCGCAAAGTGTTCCGCCTGCAAAGTTGCCCGCTATTGCAGGTAAGAAGCGATCAGAATGATTTCTGCAGGGCCTCAAGACCGATGGTTCAAACGTAGCATTGGCTGGAATGGTTCAGTTTGACGTGTCATTAATCGTTCTCTAGTCGCCCCCCGTCGTGGTCACGGGAAGAACTTAGTTCTGAGGATCTGGATAGGCCGAATTGTTGGATCGTCCGTATTTCACATCCTTGCAGTGTACCAGGCTTCGCACGCGTCAGTCGCAGTTCAATTCAACAGAAACAGCTGCTTGGTTGTCTGGTGAACAGCACTTGATCAGAAAGACATGATCACAGTTGATTAGCCGCTTAAAGCAAGCTTTCAGGGCTTTGCGCTTTTGAGTACTTTCAAACGTCAGTTTTGTGTCCACTCGGAAAGTTGAAAGACCGGAAAACTCGTTGAAATTACGGAGTAGGCGTTGGACCCCAGTTCAATCTGCTCTTTCTCAATGAGGTCGTCAGGATCCCAAAAGTCTGTGAGCCGTTCAAATATGATAATCTTACCTTACTGTACTGTTTTTCTGCAGCAAGGAGCATCAGCGTATTCACTGGGCAAACCACAAGAAACACTGCCAGGCTGGTCCAGTCAAACTCCCCGGAGATCAGCCTTCTCAGGAAGATGAGAAAGGGAAGGTTGAACAAGCAGGGAACGTTTCCGGCGTACTTGAGGACGGTGTGCCGTATGGTCCGACACTCTTCAACGGCTGTTTTGGACGTACATGGCCGTTTGAAGACTGAGCTAGACTGAGATAAGCGTCACCATCCATCTGAAGTTGCAGTACGAGGTTTGTTCGAGGTAGACTAGCGGTTGTCCGCAGGCTGCTTTAACTTCAACCGGTTCCGACATCAAAGAAGGCTGCCATGAGGAGCAGTAAGCTGGTATGTGTACGCGCCTCGCGCAAAACAGCTTTTGGATCTGAGGCCCCTACAAACTCTTTGTGACAAGCGGGTAAGACGACCTTGTCAGTGTGCCGGATTGACACGTGACAGAATGCTCGAAGCTTTCGGGTCCTTTATTTCTACGAACAAATCCAGCAGGGCTGCTCTTTTTGTGCACATAGCTCCATATATCCGAAAGCTTGACACTATCAGCTGAAGGTTATTGGGCATTTGCATCAGAAAGCGGC
Source organism: Klebsormidium nitens (assembly GCA_000708835.1). Taxonomy (NCBI): domain Eukaryota; kingdom Viridiplantae; phylum Streptophyta; class Klebsormidiophyceae; order Klebsormidiales; family Klebsormidiaceae; genus Klebsormidium; species Klebsormidium nitens. The sequence goes on along the minus strand of DF237733.1, from coordinate 30,045 downwards.
GAGGGTGCGCACGTTTCTCAATGGAAGTTTTTCCACGTTCCTTGATCTTGGTCAGACTCTGGAGTGGTAGCAGAAGCTGCAAGTAGATTGTTCAAGATGAATGCACTAATTGAAGTTGAAGCTCGTTTTTGGACTTTTAACGTTGATGAGCCTCAATAGCTATGATCGCAAGCTCGTTTGCCGCCATGCTAGATTCGATTATAGCACGAAACATGAGCGAGCGCATGAGACAATGAATACTCAATAGATATCTTAACCTACAAATAGCTTCATGAAGAATAAGTTGCATTCCCAGCATCGCCACCATACAGCATGCGCTCAAAACTTTGAATCCATGCCCGCCTACACTTTGTGCGGCTCATGCCAGCAGAGCTAACTGCGTGGTCATACATGCTACGAACAGACAACGTAAAGGACTAGGACGTCAGAATTCACTTAACGTGACGCAAGAGTCATGCAGTCCTGCTTGATTTTGTCTATGATCGATCTGCTCGAATTGATTGTGAAATTTTTGCCACGCCTCACATGATCTCGTCCCGGAAACAAAGAAGGTACAACTTGGGCACCTCTTACAACAGTGGTGCCCATTTTTTTTCCCGGCTTTCAATCAATCGAGCATCTTCAATTCTCACCCTTAAATTACTCCCCTCCTATTAGTCCCCTCCTATTAGTTTACCAGCCGCTCTTTTGCTGATACGTCGTGCGTCTCCAAATCGTTCCCCTCTGATTTTTAACTGTGTCGTGCACGAACGTTGCATTCAAGAGCGCTCCTTGCTACTCGACTGGATGCATGATCAAAATTTTGCAGACCGGTTTGTATTTTTAACTATGTACCTCCATGTGCACTTGATCTTAACCTTGAAGACGTTCGCGTTCGCGCCCTGCTTATCGAGCTTCTTCGTCGGTCCGTCACGTCAACTTTCACCTCCGGGCCCTTGAACCTTTGTCCGTCCCGCTTGACAGTGGATCTTGTGGGTTGGCCAATGCAGAATCTGGTGCTCCTTTCTGCAGATGAGCGGACGTGGCTGATTTGATTGAGCTTGCAATTTGTTCACTGAACCGGGAGGACATAGTACGGGCACCTTCATTTAAGCATCTGAAGCAACCGCAGCAAAATGGTGACAAAAGTTTCAAGGAGGTAGATGGAAACACGTTCAAATAGATCCGAGATTGAGCAGGAGCCAGTATAGCCGTAAATTTGGACAGAGCTGTCCGTGGCAGTCAAGAATCTTGTGATTGACTAAAAGCGAAACGTAATACAATTATCATAGCAAGTGAAGAAAAGCAGGAGCAGTACCGAAGCGCGATCTCGAGCAAGCTGTGGCCGGTACACTGTCTGCTGAGCAACTCCCAACCGTAGTGCCTGCCCGATTTTGATCCCTATGCACAACTGTGATCGAAATATTTTGTACCGGCACAGAGGACGTTGCGGAAGATCCTAAGCGAAGGGGCTAGGAGAAGGTTAACCCTCTACGTTAAGGTGAAGAGTGGTCTTTAAAAAAGAGCGCTTGCTCAGGATCTCCACCCGCAAACGACCTGGGGATGCCAAGATGATGAAAGGAACGGGGTGCGAGAGTGACGACCAGAATGACGGCCATGCAGTGCTTCGGAATTGGAGATAGTCTGAGGATACTCGGAACTAACCTGCAGTAGCGAGCAACTTGACAGTCAGCGCACTTTCCATACTTCTTCCCATCACCTTCCGGTTGGGGGCCTGCCGTGCACAGCTTCCACGAGCAGACGATGGGAGTCCAGTTCCAAGGACTCGGATGCTGCATAATCTCCGGCAAGATCTCTATCAAGCGTGGGTCTAGATCCTGTGCTCGCATAGGCCGTCCTTGCAGTCTTGCTTCGATGTAGCTCCAAGGCTTGTACCGCGGATCAGCACTGTTTATCTTCCGTTTGTGGGGGCTGAAACCTGAGAGTGCATTGTGAGCTCGCAGCTTTTCTATCGTGCCCTGTTTGTTCAGCAAGCAGAGAAGGATTGCGCAACGAGCCACAGGAGAGTCGGTCTGCTTCACATCGTCTGAGAGGTTTTGCATCTTTGTAGTTTCGTAGATGGCTGCCATCAACTTAAGAAGCCACATGTCTAGAACCCATGGCTGACTGTCCTCTGAGAAAGCAAGCGAGACCGCCATTTCCGACAGCCACATTCTGATCGCAGCGGCGTCTTTCTGATCTCTCCAAGCTGTCTGAAACAGCTTGGAGAGGAACTGTGCGGACAAAAAGTCTCCAAACGTCTCATACATGTTCCGATCTTCTGAGATGTTCTTCATGGCTTTCCGGAAAACTCTGGAAGCTCTCGTAAACTTGGCCAAGATTTCCGGAGGTCTAATAATGCAAAGGCTTGCAGCACTAGCGTTTCCTTTTTCTAGAGCGTGTGACCTGCGTAATGCGGTGGCACTTAAATCTTCGTAAAGGATCCGAGCAGGGCGCGTCTTTTCCGTCCGGCCTGTTCCCATCAGACATTTTTTGACCACAATTGCGCTTGATGTCAATGTGTTGATTGCCAAGCAGCAAGCCCTGAAGTGAGAGGTCCTCGCATGCAGATCCTCACGGTCTAATATCTCCAAAATGCCGAGCAAAAGGGGCTTCAAAAGAGCATCATTTTGATACGTGGCAAGTTCTTGAGCAATCCTAGCAAACGTCGTCTCACTTCCCTTTTCCCCTGAGAGAAACAATTCCTCCAGCGCTTGATACATTTCCAGAATCCTCTCGTGATGAGATGAGTTGATCATGGCTGCATACTCCTCCACGACCTTGTCTAGGTCTTCTTCCATTGTCTGAAATGTTGCTCATACGTAAGGTGCATATGCACCACCTGGAGGCTGAGCAGTCAGGCCGCAACTTACAAAGTCTTCTTGTCTAAGTCACTAAAACTCTTTCTTCCCACTGAATTTCAAAGGTCTGTTCAATCCTCATTCGATCCTCAGGTCCTGGTCTGACTACACGCCTACTAATACAAGAGTGACAACCAACCCGATGTGTTCTCGTGACTTGCGATCTTAGAATGCATACGTTTCACGCTGCCCGCCCTGCTCACATAAAGCTGCAGAATACGTCATCTTCAGCAAGCTGAAAGCGCATCACTTGCGCAGCGCCGCAACTTCAAAGCCAGACTATTGCTCTGTAAAGTTCTGCCGTTTAATTGATGTGCAGCACGCATCAGACAAGAGTAGTGGCCGCAATCATCACCCCAACGAACAGGATGCTCAAGTTTTAGATGAGAAATATCGAATCCATTTAACGGTCAATTGACACAATTGTGGACTGTGGACGGCTGTGATGCAACCAGGCAGGGTTTACCGTGCAACTTGCATCAGGCCGGCCGCGACAATCGACTTCGGCTGCCACGTGTGGCGCGCCCGCAAAGCGCGTCGATCGGACGTCAAGGGCACGGCGCGCGCAACTAAGCTCCGGGTTTGGGGTTTGGCGAATAGCGACCGCGCGAATCACCGTCCCCCGAGCTGAAAAAACTTTCACAAGATGCGAAAAGGCGCTCATTCAGTCCTCTCTCACCCCTCGGATCAACGCAATATTACCACCCGCAAAGTCTCCCGCAATGGTTTGGGCCAGGCCTTTGATATGTTTGCTTCTAGACGCGCTCTGGCATGGGCTGCATTGAAGGTAAATTAGAAGGTGAGTGAAGCAGCCTCAGATAAGTGTCGAAGCGTTGCCAACGGCGCCAGCCTGCGATATGGACAGGGGACAGGCAGAGAGCCTGCGCATGATGGGGTTCCATGGCAATCGAGATTATGAGGAAGCGGTCTCTGGTTTGGAAAGCGCGCGCGCAAGCGCGCTGGAAAGGATCTTCCACAGAAAGGAAAACCGCGCATTTGCAGAAACGCTACGTAGAGTCCTTGGAGCTTTTCAGATCTGGGGCTGCCTCGGGGTGTGCCAAATGTATGGCTGCGCTGTCGCGTCAATTCTTGTTAGGGCAAGGGTGCGACAAAGACTGCACGGCGGCATTGGTCTTGTTCGAGCACGCGCAAGTCGTCGGTTCCCCTGGGGACGTTTCTCAGGAGATGCGAACCCTTCTTAGGACGGCAATGTACGTAAGGTTCGGAAACGTGGAGCGATCCAAAGCGCTCGCTTTGTTCAAGGAGCTGGCCGCGCACGGGAACGCGCGCACGCAGAGCGCGCTCTTCGGCGCCATGCTAGACAAGGGCGTGGATGCGTCCGAAGACGAGCGCCACGAGGAGGCCGTGGAGTTCTTCAAAGTGGGAGCAGAACTAGGGAGCGGGGATTGCATGATCGAGCTAGCAGTGTGCCTTGCAAACGGAACGGGGTGCGAGAGAGACGGCGCCGCGGCGGTTTCTTGGGCGGAACAAGCTCTGAAAAGCCAAGAGCTCCATTATGCCGGAAGCGGAATTTCTCATATGCTATATAAGATCGGCAAGGGTGTCCTGGAAACGGATCCGAAAGGAGCTGTGCGTTTGTTCAGGGAGGCGGCTGAACACGTGCGCCACGTGGCGCACGCAGACAAGGACGCGTGTTACGAGCTCGGGGTGTGCTACGAGCTAGGCCGGGGCGTCGAGCAGAGCTTTGAGGAGGCGTTCAAGTGGTACGAAAAAGCTGCGGAAAGGGAACAGATTCCGGCAGCATTCTGCCTGGCGGAATGCTACGAGCACAGAAAGGGCGTCGCGAGGAACTACGAAGAGGCGGCCGCGTGGGAGAACAGAGCGGCGCATTCCGCTATTCAGCTCGCACAGCACGACTTGCTGCCGAGGTATCGGGACGGAACCGGTACGGAACAGGATCTGGCGGACGCCGTAATGTGGCTCAAGAGGGCGGGTGACGCAGGCTACCCAGATGCATATTATAAGCTGGGGTGCCTATACGGCGAGCGAAAGGGCGTCGCCCGAGATGATGCGGAGGCGGCCACGTGGCTTTGAAAAGCGGCGGATCAGGGGCACGCGGGCGCACAATACGATCTTTGGGAGGCCCACTATCTTGGCAAGGGGGGTACTGAGAACGAGAGCGCAGGACTGGGGTGATTTAAGCTGGCGGGGGGAGCCGAGCTGGGGTGTGTGCGCGCGCAGATTGAGCTGCCTGAAGAGACGTGAATTTGATCAGCTGATGCCGCAACGGCGGCCGCATTTTTCCAAGCGATGGCGGAGCAAGGGGACGTGGGCTTCTGAGCCGACTCGATCGTTAACTCTCTTAATTAAGATCTTTGTCACGATGTCTAAAAGCTGTTGAGAGTTGCGAAGTAGATCAAAAAAGGATCTGGGTTAGTCGGTTCAGTCTTTGATAGGGCATGGATGCCTTCACGATGACATGGTCCTTAATGAGGAGTGGGCTGCATGCAGCTTATACAACGTTTATGTGTGCTGACAGTATTTCCGACATGTCTCTTGCATAACGACTTGATTGTTCAGTGACTAGGCGATGCGACTATCGCACATTCGCTTCACATGAATACGTGTCCTCAATCGAATTTAATGCACATGATGGTCAATTAAAGGCTGAGTCCAGCTAGACAGAACTTGACCACGTGACCTCCAAATCCGCTGATCTGACCAATGCGAATGCGTACGAAGGAAAGTTCAGTCGCGCTTCTCTCACTGCTGTAGAGTGCATGATCGATGTGTAGTAGGCCGGGCATGCGCAGAAGTCGACTGCATCTCGCTCTTGCATGATCGGTTTGCAAAAGAATACTTACAGCAATTGAGACTTGGTGAAGCACCTATTGATATCGACTCTGTCGGACCCGAAGCTTGCCGATTTGCATGATTGCAGCATGACCGCATCGCGTTGGTCTCTGATCAGCTAGCTCGATTCAAGTGATCGCACGATAGGCAACCACATGCCAAATTGGTAAAACGGTCGCGACTGAGGAATAAAACCATCGGGTGAAAAGAAAGGCTTTCCGGATTTGAGTGTTTTAAAGAGGGTCCGGAATTTGATCCCCACCGGACGACCTGAACCCCTAGCTCAAGGCTTTGTCGGATCATTTGTCACCTTTGACTACCAGATTGTTGCCGCTGTCGGCAGAACTATCACGAACTAATGCATACCTACGAACTTCTGTACAGTGCTAGCTTAGCTAACCTTCCGCTGCCGTCGCCCCTTCTTTTCGACTACAACCTTCACATTCTGTTCGCGTACAGAACATACCTCGAACCGTTTCCTAAACCCCCTCTCTAAATCGTCCGGCCTATGGAGCGCTATCATCTTCCGCGTGATGTCGTTGGCCTTGATTCCGGTCGAGTTCATTTCCGCCAGCAGGTCATTCCGCTCCTCAAGCCATCCAAATCGGCTGCAGGCCCCGATGAGGATGTTGTAGGTGACAACGTCGGGAAAGAAGCCCGCATCCTCCATCTGCTCGACGACGGACAGGGCCTCGTCGAGCCCCGAGCCGCCGTTCAGACACGCCGTGATGAGGGAGTTGTACGTCACCTGCAGAAGCGGAAAGTGTGAATAAGCACTAAATGCACAGTAAGGACTAACTAACCAGGCGACGACAAATGAGAGTGTAAATAAGGATAGCGGGTCTAAGCGGAACGGTGGTCAGATAAGTGACTGCCCAGATGATCTTAGCTGCGAACGTTCTGCAGACCGAAACCTGCCCGAGCTTGACAAGTCAGGAACAGTTTATGCCAAGAAGTAACAATTCTGTGACCGGAGCTTGCGCAGGTAACTTGTGCACAGAGAAGAACGTCATTCCAGAACAACCCGGATCGCATGGCTTCAGAGACTTGGGGGAAGGAAAACACGAGCATTTCTCACTTGTTCGTCAGCCTTCAATCTGTTTTTTGATGGAAAGCACGTGTTCAAGTCAGGGATCAGAGTGCTCGCAGCAGCGAGAAAGCGGCCCCACCCTGAAGACAAAAGCTAGCGGAAGAGGCAGTTAACCGGCCGTGCGCCGACAGGTGCTTTATCAGGCATTGCAATATGCATGAGGGAGCAGACCAAGATCTTTGTTCCTATGTCACTTTCGTTCCAATCAGCAGGCTGTTGAACCTGTCCAAAAGCGCGTCATTCCCGTCTTCGACGGGTTTGGTATTCCACTTTGCTGACGAACTAAGCCCGCACAACATGCAAGAAAGGGACCCACTCGTCTCGATCCTCAGCAGAATCTCACTTTGTAAAGCAGGGGAGAACGAAACCAGCAGGGTCTGATGAGAGAAACGAAGCAATCAAAGCTACGTACCTGCGACGGCTCGATGCCCATCCCCTTCATCCGGACGACCCACGTCTTGGCCTCCTCGTAGTCCCCGATCGCCGCAACCGCCGCAATGAGCACGTTGAACGTCCTCAGGTTAGGCGTAACCCCCTCCCTCAGCATCTGCTCGAAGATCCCCCGCGCGACCTTGAACTGCACTCGCGCGCCCATCAGCGTGTTATAGCTAACCGCGTCGGGTTTGCAGCCCCGAACCCGCATCTCGTCCAGCCAGTAGAACGCCTCGGGCAGCATGTTTTCGCGGACGAGCGCGGACAGCACGGTGTTGTAGCTCCAGACGGTCGGGTCCAAACCGTCCGAAAGAATGAGATCGAAAATGGCGACCACGCGCTCGTGGCCCAGCCAGGCCTTGCTGGCCGCATCCATGACCACGTTGTACAGCGGGACGGTGCGGTGCGGCGACGACAGGAGCACCGACAGGGCCTCCTCCACTTTCCCGTCCCTCGCGAGGTGCATCACCAGCGCCTTGCTCAGATTCTGCCCCGCGAGGGATCCCCCTAGATGCGGTAGCAAGGCGAGAAGCTCGGGTACCCGCCCCGCTGCGCCGAGCGCCCGGACAGCTGTCGCGCACACGTTGCGTGAGAGCAGCGACGCCCTCCGCCGCTTCCTCCGTTTCGGGGGGGCGGCAGGCCGCCCTTCCAAGACCCCCCGGTTCGCAAAGGACGCCTGCGCGGCACCCAAACCCCCGGGCAAAGCGGACTCTAAACGCAAACCGTTTTCGTCCCCCGAGCCAGGACCAGAGCTAACAAGCGGGTCGTCTTCGTCTTCGTGAAACAGCGCTCCGCCCCCCCGAGACGAAGCGCAGATCCGACAAGAGCACGCCTGGTCGCCTACCGCCCGTTCTAAGACGTCTGCATCGATCCTGATCCGCTCTTCCGGCCGCACGCTTACGCCACCCCCCAGTATCGACGAGTCCCCGTACTCACGCTCTAGCAAAGCCCGGACCGGCTCTCCACCTGCCATTTTGCCCAGCCCGGCTCTGGCCCCCGATCCAGAAACGAGCCCCTCTTGCCCATTTCCACACCCCCTGTCAGAGACCGATTCTGAAGCGCCCTCCAGGTCTGCCCAAAGGAAAGCCCCGGTGAGAGCGCCCTCCGACCCCGGATATGAGTTCGAGAACGCTCTCTCGATCTCAGGCTCGGTCCCCGCATGCCGCCCGACCATCCATGCCAAAACCGCCAGCACAGCCCCCCAGTCCCCCTCGCCTTCCAGTTCTTCCATAACCCGCTCCCAACCCGGCTGCGAAACCTGCCCCGCCCAAGGCTCCAAAACCCTTTCTAGTTTCTGATAAGAGACGCCCTCTTCCGCATCGAGAAGCGAAGTCACGGCGGACACGACAGCCGAAACCAGGGACTCGTCCACCGGCTCAACCTCAGAAGGCCCTGTTCTTGGCGTCTCGGGCGGGCTGTAACTAGAAGAACGCGCAGCCTTCGGCTCTGACAGGGCCTCAGCGCTGGCAGCGCCAACGTCTCTCCGCCACACCGACCGGCCTTTCCAGGCCCCATTGCTAGCGACCACGTTCTGGGAAGAACTAGAGGCGGGGCTTCCCATCTCCTGCCTGGTCTCTGACGGGGCCTCAGGAGCATCCCGCCGCCACACCGACTTTCCCTTCCAGGCGCCGTTGCTGGGGGCACTTCCCCCTGACGAACTAGAGGTGGGCTCCTCAAGTTGTGGCGCGACCCCTGACGGGGCCCTCCCGGCCGACTCTCTTCTCGTGTCCTCTGAATCGCCGATCGCAGGCCGCGCAGTCCCGTTTACCGATATTCGACTCACAAGCTCCGGCCCCCCTTGCGTCTCCTTTCTTCCCTCAAGTTTCCCTTCAGCTCTTGCCTGGGCTCTTCTCCGCTCTTTGCCAACTTCCCGCCCCATTGCTTCAGCCATGCCGCCCCTGGACGTTTGCAACGGCTCTTCCAAGCGCTCCCTCCTCTGCCCCTCTGGCATTTCTGCCCCACCCAACACATCATCTTCCAGCAACCGCCGCACCACCCGCTGCAACGCGGCTTCCCCTGCTTGGGGCTTTCTACCGGAAGCTTTCCGACCAGTCGTCGAAGGCTGCGCTCCTCCCCTAGAGGAGTTCAGCCCGATGACCGGTCTTTCTGCCCCGTTCGCTCCCCTGAGAGAACAGCCTGTCCCCTCCGTTAGGGCAGCAGTGCCGTTCGGACTGACAACTTCCCTCTTCCTCAAAGTGTTCACACCTTCCCAGGGTGCATTCACACTCTCCGCCGGAAAGTTCACCCCGTTTTGGACTGCCCTTTCCTCGACCCCCAGCAGAGGAATAGCAGGTGCGGCCGTTTTCGCCTTAGGCAAGTGCGAAAACCCCCTCTCGGACTCTGGCTGCTCTGCTGCGGCCACCAAATCCTCGGCACTTCCAAACTGCGCCGAGGCGTCGAGAAATGCCTCCAGGGGGCCAAGAGACTCGCTGACATCAACCACAACTCCCGGCCTTCTGTCTGGCCGACCCACGCTCTCTGAGGCCGTCACTCCACGTAACAAACCCGCACTTTTCGCCCGCACCCCCGAACGCTTTTCCAGCCCCCCCTGGACCAACCTTGCTGCCGGCAGAGGCAAACCCTCCCATCTCTGAGACTGCACTTTTCTACGTCCCCCCTTCCGCAGGTCTTGCAGCATCCCCCGTAGGACTTGGAAATCGGCGCGGGCTTCGTCGAGGTCGAAACTTCCGTCTGAATCTTGCCAGGGTGAAGGATGTGGCTTTGGCCCAGGCAGAGAGTCTGGGACAGTGTGGAGCTCCTCCCAGCCATCGGCATCTTTCCTGGGGGAGCGGTGTGAGGTGGCCACGCCGCCAGCTGTGACGAGAATACAACAAGGGTCAGCGGCCGCCGTTAGAGAAGAGGTTTAGCATGTGAACTGAAGTGAATATACACAAACCAAACTCTACTTGAATCTGAAGTTGTAATGTAATCAAGTCAAGCTCTTCGCCTGCGTTTAGAGAAGGCCCCAAGTTGCTGATCAGATCAGGATAGGCAGATGAAGGTGTAGAATTGCAAATAAGAGCGACGAACGTGCAAGTTTGTTGAATGTAATCCAGATGTGCATTGCTCTGATCTGTTCCTTGCAGCAAGACAAGGACCTTTGTCAAACTAGACTCCCAAAATCTAGACGACCTGGTCTCTATGAAGAGGAAGTGATGCCTTTATTTGCCTTCACCTGTAAACACGACAAGAACGACAAGGACCTGGCTGGCCTCTGATGGAGAGTTGGTGCTGACGGGCTTCTAACCGACTGTACTTCTTCCTACAGATCCTGAAGGAAACCAGAGATGCAACAAGAATCGCCCCAGGGATCGCAAACATCAAGGAAGGGTGGTGGTAATATATAGAAGCCTTAGACAAAGTTCGTCCTTCAGGTCCCCAAAAAGCTGCGCCAATGCCTACCTACAACAATAGCAGCTTACAAAAAGGCATTGCTGAACTGTGATGATCCATACTCAAAATGGCGACGGAACAAATCAAACAAAGCGCTTGACCCTGAACAATTCACCTGCATTAAAAGTTTCCCGCCCAAACAGCTCGTCAAAGACTCGCTCCTGCGAGTACCATGGAAGCGGCCCTTCCTCCTCGCCTTCTGTCGTCCAGAACCCTTTACTGTCGCTTCCCTCCCGACCCCTTTCCTCTACCAGCCAGTGTCTAGTCCCTCTGGCCTTCGCAGCCCTCTCCGTTTTACCCCAGAGGCCCTCCCCAGAGGTAGAGGCCTCATCCTCATTATCCAGTGTGAAAGCACGCCCAGCCTCCCTTGGAGCATCCCAGACGATGTAGTCCTTTTCATCGTGTCGAGGGCGGCAAAGGGTAGGAGAGTGTGAACGGGCCGCCAGGGCTGAAACCCTAAAATCCTTCTCATGCTGCCAGGCACGTTGCCTGATGCGCGACCTGGCGGTTTCTAGACCAGGTTCGGATGACACCCTCGCAACATGATGCGAGCTGTAGAATGTGATGGCTTTGCAGCCTGGCAGAGAAGCAGCCCTTACCGTTGAGGAACAACCGTTACCATGGAGAGCAGCCGATCCATCTGCCAAGTGCAAGGCACCAGGAGGATAAGGAGAAAACGCCAAACACTGTTTATGAGAAGGCAATGAGCAGATGTCTGCCATCGTGAGGCCCCCAGAGAGGAGAACACTCTGCCTGGCCCCCTTAGCTTCACAGCCTTGATAAAGAGATGACCATATTCCACCAAGCCGCCGTCACTACAAGAATGTTCTCAGTGCTTCTGTCTCAGCTTCTCAGCCGATGGGGTTCCTCGGCTCCAACTGCACCACCATGTCCATCACAATGGCGCCGCCTTTGCACGACTTGCACAAAGAGCTTGTCCAAGAACCTTGAGCTTGAGCCTGAGGTTGCCTGAGAAAAGTTTAGGGTTTCATTGCATCGTTTCTTCGGGCGTCCGCGACCGGCTACGTTACCGCCGCTGCGGACCGTCCGATATGCGTGCCAAATCCGATCATGGTGCTTCAGAGGAAGCAGAAGGCAGTTGGTCCCCCGTTGGTCCCAGACCCATGAACCCAGTTCGAGAAGATGATCGCTCTGCTTCTCTAGAAGGGCCCCCCACTCAGTAGAGTATTTTGAGATGCCATGAGGTGCATTGGTTCAACAGATCAACTCATAATGACGCATTGGCTACGAGCGCGCTAGCTGCAGTGCATGCAGCTTGCAGTGACTCGTTGCCCGCCAAACTCCCGCCAAACTTCTTGTTTGAACATTCAGGCTTGGTTCATGCAGCTACAGCTTTGCCCGCTCTGTTACAGTATGTAAGAGCTGCGAAGAATTTCTACATGTGATGAGCTTATGAAGCTGGAGGATCGAAGCTTTCAAGTTCAGCTGGTGCTTTCATAGAACCTGACTCTGTTCTGCAATTGGCGTACGAAGACCACAGACTGATGTAAGTCTGGCTAGAGGCATGGAAGCTCAAGCTTGGCCAAGGTGCTGACGTACCGCTAACTTTGCAGCTGGCGCCAATAATGCTAACATAGCAAGCAGGAGCTAGTTGCCAAGGATGGCCTTTGAGGTCCGCCGTGTGATTACCTGTGCGCACGAAGAGCAGATTCTGTGTGTGGCATACAATCTGAATAAGAAGGAGCTCTATAGTGGGGCGCAGGACGGACTGATCAAGGTGAGACCCGGAATGCATAAGATAGCCATTATAGGTAGAGGAGTTGGGCAAACAATGCTGGCTGGGGCTTTGCACGACGTTCCTCAGGCAGCTTGCTGACAATCCGGATAAGCGTCTTCGACCAAATTCAATCTATTTCGAGATGCTTTCAAAGAGGGGCTGAGGGGCACATTTTTGTTAAGAGCAATCAAACATATATCAATGTGTGTAAAAGGTTCAGTTGCAGAGCTTCAGGCACAATGTGGTGGTAACTTGATGCTCCGAATCTGGTGGTCGAGGGGTTGCGCTGCAGCTGCATTTTCTGAGTGCGGGAAGATATACCAGAGTTTTTGTAGAGAAGCACAGTGAGGTTTAGCTCTCCCTTAAAATTCAGAGTAACCAAACACATAGTCTGCAATCCATGTTGGTAGGTTTACTATCATGCAGAACAGTGCTCCTCGAAGACAGGGTGGGAAGCATCTTCTGAATCAGAGTCAGGAGGGAAAGACGATTGAAGCAGTCAGTTCTCATCAGGTTTGGGACATCGATTCGGGCAAGGCGGTCCGCACTCAAGATGGCCACACCGGCTGGATCAACGACCTCAACTTTTCAAGCGCCACTCGGCTGCTGTTCTCAGCATCCCTGGATGGAACAATCCGAGTATGGAGCGAGAGGGGGAGGCAGCTGCAGGTGAAAAGAAGCCTTTACTCAGCAAGTAACTACAAACCATCGGCTGTTAGCTATTTCTGGCTTCGTAAGCACCTTGGCTACTGGATTGTCGGGCTTTAATTTCTCCAAAACAAGCCCATCCGGGCCATTCTCAGTGAACGGGCCTTTTAAGTCAGTCTGCGAAGTGTAGCCCCAAGGTCCACGGATTGTGCAGGAAGGTTCGCAATCATGACGACATTTATATAACGAGAGAGTGTTAATAAGCTTCAACTTCTGGCGTTCGTAAAATTGCAGCGCTGTAATCTTTCGTCACGTCCAGCAGTGACGTAGGTCGTTGGTCAAAGTGTTAAGCTGTCTGTCAAAAGAGGGTTTGATTCAATCAAAGGACGGCTTGGTAAATGGCGAGAGCACGCTAATGGACCTTTTCTCTCCAACTTGATTCGTGTCGTTTGCAATTCGTCAAGCCAAGTGCTTACGATACTGTTCTCCAACCTTCAGTGACGGAAAGACATTTCTTAGGTAACTACATCTTCGTTTCGTCGTGCACATACTCTTCCATCCGAAGTTACAGATGGACGTACCAAAGAGCACCTGTGGAACATTCAGCGTCCCCGCTTTTTCTTGCAGGTAGTCGAGTTTTCTGGGCCAGTCTTTGCCCTCGCTTGGAACAGCAAGCGACGGCATCTGATTGCGGGAGGCAACGGCCTTGTACAAGTCTACCGCGCAATTCGGCCTGACGCAGAAGGCATGAAGAAAGCTCAGGAAGGGAAGGGTGAGGTGAGTCGTTGGGCGGGAACGCTCCATTTGCTCTGATTTCCTGAGGTCCAAATGACGGAGAAAAAGTCTCCTAAACGCCCTTGGATAGAGCAGGCTTCTCTCGTGTCTTCGCAGAAAGTAAGCACAGTTTTACAGAGGCTTTCCGATGATGCAGGGTTGTCGGTCACTCATCTATGCGAAATAGGCGCCGCCAATAATCAGCGGTTGGGCATGTGAATTCGTTGCACCACTGATAGCATCCCAGGAGCAATGAGAGACATTTCCGCATCAGGATACGAACTATGTCCGTAACCTTTCAGAGCAACCAACGAATCGCTAGCCGCTTCGACTTCGACGCCAGTTGGTTCGTCGACACCTCCTTGTTAGGACTCTGTTCGTTGAGGTTGAATTGCCTCGAACGCCCGCTCCTGCGGCGAGGGTTCTACCGAACTTCGCAAGAAAATGTTCCTGACAAGTCAGAAGCCGTTTGGGAAATGGGGCTTAAGTAAATTTGGCCGCGGCAAGCTTTCTAAGGGACCCCAGCAACCAACCTGTGGCCGGGTCTACTCGTCGCATCTTGCAATTTTGAATGGTATATTCGATCATAGACACCGGACCTCCCTTTGCCTTCTGAAACCCGTTCCAAAGCAGCCTGTTAACTACTCCCGACCGGTGTGCTTACGCAGCTCGACCGATCGGTTGCTGATCCCCGACGCTTTCTTGCCTTATGCAGGTGAAGATACTGAAGCCGGTCAACTCCCATCGGAGCCACACCGACCTCGTCCGCGCCGTTTGCTGCGCGGAGAACGGCAAAGTCTTCACGGCAGGGTAATCGTGCCCTCTTTGCTGCTTGCCAAAAGCATTTCATGGGACTCTTGTTGGGAAAGATTTAGATGTTGAAACGTGCCGCTTGTGAAGAGATTACCCGCTTTCAGCCATTGAAACTTCTTACGGTTGACACTACGGTCTGAGATAGGATTCACTCAGGAATCGGGTACGAGGACCTTGATTAGCGAAACTCGGAATTGACTTGTGTAGAGATGGTGCTGTTACCGCCCGCTTTCATTTTCGTCGAGGGCACGGGTCAGAGCAGACAGAATCGAAAGGAGTGCGTTCAGAAGGTACCGTCGCAGAAACATGGATAGCTTCTTCAAAGCTCAGAACTGATGCGCTGAATCAAGCTCCTCGTGGGGACTCAGTCACTGCGCTACGTATCACCCGCATTTTCCTGTTTCTTTTCGGAGCAACGGAGCTCCTCTCTGAAGCGGCGACCCCCCCCCCTTGTGGAATCTACTGCTACAGAAGACGAGAAATCTAACTGCGTTTCAGGGCCTCCACTTAAGTTTTCCTCTTACTCCGAGATCTCGCTGACGAAGCATTCTCTGGTCTTCGGGCAGGTTCGACCGTACGGTCTGCATCTCGGACAGCGAGCGCGTGAAGGAGACGTGTCAGCCCATCAAGAACGCACATGCCGGCGCGATCTGCACCGCGTGTCTGGACACCAACAATGGCTGGCTTCTCACGGGCGGGTGAGGCAGACTTTAGCAACTCTGACAACGTTCCTTCAGGCAGGGAGTGCTAGGAAGTTGCCAGGACTGCGTCGAAACCGTGTCGAGAGACCGTTATTGACATGCGCGGCGGCTCATCGGACAGTGGTAATTGGAGGAGATTTTTGAGAGGAATTTTGATGTCTTTGACGCACATGGGTGCTCAGCCAGCAACCTACGGCTAAAGTCGCCGAGTTCTCCAAGTCAGAATAACCTCTTTCATGGTCATCTCGTCGAACGATCTTTCCCTCATGCTTGTCCATTTTCTCTAACATGCCGGAACTTTTCTGACGCCTGATTTTGCAGCTTCGACGGGAAGGTCAAGCTTTGGAGCTCCGAGGGCCACAGCGTCGACGTTCTTGACGTCAGCTTGGAGGCCGTTACAGGGATAGCGTACGTGCCGCACACGAAGTCTTATTGGATCACGGGTGAGAAGATTGTGCGGCGGCTTCAGTTGCTTCACGTCTCTGATACTTCTGGCCTGGCAGGAAAAATGATATGCTTGCCCTAGTTGCTCACATCTTGAAGCATCCTTACAACTGACAATGTCTCCAAGCATTGAATCTGGGATTTGCCCTGACAAGCCAGACAAGGGAACTTACATGCTGCCGTCGACATACCAAGGAAGCTCACCCAAACTGCTGCACATGTCTCATAAGAGCTCACTTACTTATGAGTCCGTCTCCCGATATGCTCATGCACAAGGAATCTACTCAGTGCCCCATCTTTGGTCCATATGAGGATGGAGAAAAAGACACAGACTTAGGCTTGAGCGAATCTGGTGTACAGTCCATCTCGCTCGAAAGTTTCCACTTTTTTCAACCTGAACCTTATCTGATGACATCGTTGCAGGGAAATCCCAACGAATGATGGTATACGACCCCCGCATCCCGCTGGATATGACCCCATACGTGGAGAGCACCAGCCGTTTCCTGGACTACCCGGTCCAAAAAGTCTGCCATCCCCCGGGCACCGATCTAGTTCTCGGGGTGGGTTTCCAAAAGCAGTTAGTGGTTTGGCGGTATAACCCGTTTGGAGCCCACCGGGTTATGAAGGGCGGTTTCGACAGCATCGAATGTATGGTAGCAGTCAAACGAAACATCGGGCGAAGCCTAGAGGGTTCGCGAAACCAGGGTCTGGTTAGCACGTCGTTACCTACGGAGGCAAACGGGACGCAGTCCAAAAACGAGCCGGTTGTTTGGTTTGGTGAGCGGGTTAGCGACGGGATTAGCGGTGAAGCTGCCAGGGGTTCTTTCGGGACGGACTTTGGGCGGAGAACTAGTAGCGGCGGGCAGGCTTCGACGTCCGGTTCGGTGGGGTACCGGGGGACCGTTTCTACGCAAGGCTCGTTTACAAGGAGTGCGCCTCAGGGGAAAGAGGCGCACAGCATACAGGTGCGTCTACTCCGATGGTCTCTAGGGACTGCGCTTTTTAGTACATTTGCAATATCGAAAGTGGCTGGAAAAGTGACTTAGGGACCGATTGAACTTGTTACTTCGATACAAATCCTGGTTTGAACGCTCACAATCATTCTTTCGGAGTTTTAAGTTTTCATCTCGTCCAGAACGACCGGCGCATTCTTCAAGAGGGTGAGACAACTTAGCCATTGCAAAGATCGCTGCTTTGTATATGATTTTCCAGTGACAGCAAGAAAAACTTTCCATGACCCTGAAGCGGTGCACACGTTTCCCCCTTTTCGCACCTGCTTACGGGAGCGAGACAACCTGTTTTGACAGAATCCAACTTCTATAAAACTTCTAATCATTTCGCATAACAATTCATTGAGGTTGATTATCTACAAACCATTTTTGAGCAGATCTACACGGCGGGAACAGAGGGGCGCATTTTCAAATGGACCCCCGGAAACGAACTCACCACCGACGTATACGCTATCGACAACGACGACCTGCGGGGCCACGAGGGGCCCATCCTGTGCATAGCGTATGACAGCGACGCGGACCTTTTGATCACCGGGTCGGAGGATAAGACCATCCGCTTATGGCAGCTTGACAGCTCCGTATGCGCCGAGGATTTGCAGCAGGCCGATCAGGAGAGGCGCCAGTCGGAGGCGCCGGCGACCGCGGCCGCATCCGCGGCCGCGAGCGCGGCCCCGAGGCGGTCCCTTCGATCGGGGGCCGATCTGAGCGAGCCATTGACCGGGCACACGGACCGAGTGGTGGCGCTCGCGTGCTGCAGGGACAAGGTATGGCGCGCGCGCGCGGGCGGAGAGTGTCCCAGATAATCTGCCAAGCTTGCCGTTTATCACATAATCAGTGGTGTTGGGACTTCTAAGGGGCTTCCAATCCGACACGACGCCTCGGAGATCGCAGAGCGCGGCAACTTTGTGGGTTGCGACAGTCGAAGTCCTTGTCTATGCTGCTGTGAGAAGAACAGAGCTGTTCAACCCACCTCTCTGCTTTGAATCTTCAGCAAAGCATGGAGCAAACTTTCATTGAGCGGGTGTGGTCAGCGGCCGTTCTGTCCTTTGTACGGTGCATTTGAAACGAAGTATATCGTTCCTGTCTGGGTGCCTGCTCCTTTCTCAATCTAAAAGTGCTCTGTTTTGCAGATCGTAGCGAGCGTCAGCCACGATCGGTCCCTCCGGTTCTGGGACATCCACAAAAGGGTGCAGATCGGGTGTGTCGAGGACGCGCATGAGGGGTGAGTCCGACTTTTTTTCGACAGTCATCTGGGCCGAAACGTCATCATCTTTGGTATCAATGCTACCAATTCCATTTTTCCTACTTCTGTCCCTTTCATATGTCAGGCCATCAGGATCTTTTTACATGTATGGAGTCCAAAATGCTTTGGATCTTCTTGTTCGAGCAAGTGCTTTTAAATAGGAGCCTGGGCCTGTTTCTCTTTCAAGCTGCCTACATGTATCCTTAGAGAGTCTGCATCGCCTGATTGGCCGGGGACTCCAGGTCAGTCAAAGCTCGAAGCTGGTTACAGTCTACTTCAGAGTTGACTATCATACGTTTGGTGGGACCAAATGACTTCAATTTTCAATCAAACCCAGTCCGCCTAGGGCCTGCTGGATTTTATCCAACTTTCGGACTCAGCCTGCTTCGTTGGCCAAAGCAGAGTACTTTTAGACCTTTGCAAAGCTTTCCTGTTGGATTCGGATGATCCAAACGCCCAAGCGCGATCCGCGGCTGAAAACTTCAAACCCTTGAACCCTTAATCCTTGAAAACTGAAACTCTCAAACCCTCGCCTTCAGGACGATCTGCGACGTGGCCTACTCGGAGGAGCGCGACGAGGTCGCGACCGCGGGCGCGGACTGCGCGATTAAGATCTGGTGCGCGGTCACGCGCGCGCTGAAGCGCGTCATCTCGGGCCACACGGGTGACGTCACGCACGTACGATGGACGTCGCTCCGGGGCGGGATGTGGGTAACCGCGTCGGAAGACGGAACGATCCGGACGTGGCTGCCGGACGACGGGAAGTGCCGCTCGGCAAGGAGCTATAAAGGTGCGGAGTTGTCTGCCTACTGTTTCTCGTTTGGCGATAGCGGTGAGGGGAATCTTATACGGTTGAAGCATTACAGGGGAAATAAAGCGAGTGGATCTAGAATGACGGAGGCTATAAAGGTAAGGCAAGCGAGTGGCGGTGTGGATTGCGAGGGGAAAGCTGCAGAAAGGAAGATCGACGGGCTGTACATTCAACTTTAGCGCCTTGAGATGCTTTGTGGGCGCCACGTTTTGTAGCACACCGAAATTTCAAGTTTCAAGAAATGTATGATGGAAGTCAGAGAGAAGAAGGCCGTAAGTTTCAAGAAATGTATGATGGAAGTCAGAGAGAAGAAGGCCGTTCATAACAAAACAGTGTTAATATCTGGTGTTGGAACTGAAAAACACTTTCTTACAAACGGGAAACCCGCGGAAGGGTCAAGTGACTTTAGATTCAGACTCTTTGAGGAGAGAATCCTCTAGATCCGCCGTAAACGGCAGAAGGGCGGAAAGCCGCCGTCCGAAGCCTGTCGAAACGAACGAAGCACATTTATTTCGTGGTTCCGCTTAGAGTACCTTGATGGAAGCTTTCTTTGACAATTGAAGCTTTTGCCGGAACAGCCTACGAATGAATCCCAGCGCGTCGGGTTTCTGGACGCTGACGGCTCAGTAACGAGCTACATCAGCTGCAAGACTCCGCTTTTAACATTCCGCTCCAGTGTTAGATCCAGAGTCTGGCCCATCATGCAAGAATTCTGACACTAAATCGTTGCATTTCAGGGGAGCCGATCACAGCCATGTTGGTGGACGAGCACACCGGCGTCATTCTGGCGGCGACGTTTGGGAAGGCGATCAACTGCTACGACATGGATCTCAATGACGTGCATAAGCCGTACACGGGTGAGCCGTCTGACGCTCATTGGAGATTTGCTCCTGCTTGAGTAAGGTGAAAACCTCCCTTTCACCTTCTTGTCCGCTTCTTGAAGGCTTCCTGAATCTGCCCTTGCTTTTGACACTGTAAGGTGCTGCCAACTTTTGAAGAGAAGAGCTGCCAAAGGGAAGCTATGAACTTCTACTGTGCCCCTTATTCATTGGTTCCCCCCCGCCCCCCTCTTTCTGATTTTGGGCAACCTTTTTGTTTCTTTCTGTCGGCAGCAACTTGCTAATGCGATTGTCAAGGAGCAAAAAGGTCCTTCACAGCCTGTACTTTTAAATCAAGAGTCCTTCGTCGCTTTTATTTCCCGAAAATGAGGGCTTGTAAGGAAAGCACCCCGGGGATCATGTCGGAAGCTTCTTAAAAGACGTGTTTCAGACGCTTGTGGAGTCTCGTTCCTCAAAGCTCAAATGGCTTGAGGTCATTGGCAGCATGCAAATAGTCATGTGAAGCTGATATGAAAAATTCCCTCAAAGCCCCTATTTCCTCTTTGTGCGGGCGCAGGTTGCAAGGACGTTGTGCGCGCACTCGCGCACGTCGACGAGCGCGGCATCTACCTTTCCGCTTCTCAGGACAAGTGCTTGCGCGCGTGGCTCGCGCCATCGCGCAAGGCGGCCGCGGCGCCGGCTTCGGCGCAGCCGGAGGAAGGCCGCAAGCGCTCCGACACTCTGTTCGTTATCGAGGTGCGTTGGGGCGATTGTCGTTCAACTGCATGTCTTTCTGCGCACATAGTTCAGAATCATAGTGGACCTGGCAAAGCTCTGAAGCAGAGACGTACCCTTGTTCCGAAACTTTCATGCCTGATTTCCAATAGTGGAAACCCTAAACCCCTAACCCAAGGAAGCTGCCGCGCTCGAGATTCGGTACATTCGCCCAAGGGGTGGCACTCAAAAGGCGGCGGCCTCGCCCGCCTGCTCGTCAGCGACATGTTTCCCGCTGACCGGGTATCAAAATGCATTCTTAAAACCCCCAAACTCCCGCTTACAGGCGCAAGTAGCCGCGCTAAAGGAGGGCCACACGAGGTGTCGCACTAGAAGACGGCGGCCGCGCGCGCGCCCCCGTTGGCCAGAATACCAGCCAGAGTATTAAAACTTAAAACCCCGCTTACAGGAGCAAGTGGCGGCTCTCGAGGAGGGCCACACGCCCAACGTGCAGCAGATTGAGGAGGCGGCCGCGCGTGACAGCTTCAGCAGCGCGTACGCGCGCGCGCACCCCCTGACCGTGCCCAGATCGCTACGCGGAAAGGAGCAGTGGGGGCCGGGGCTAACGAGGGAGGCCGGTGTTGCGAAGAAAGCAGGTACGTGATTCCCGTAACTATGATTGTCAGTTCCGCTGTGAGATCTGTTCCGAACTCTTAGCGTATTTCATTCTCTTAAGTTCCTGAGTGTCGATTGGGAGTGGAGCCTTGCGCGCTCGGGCGACCAACCAAGATGCTTGTCCGTTATCCAGTCACCGGATTGAGATAGTCAGGGGGGAAGAACAGCTCGGAAAGGTGTAGCAAGAACAAGGAATGCCAACGGACCATGTGTGCCTCGGGATGAACTAGGGCCTAAATTCCTCGGGATGGATGCATTGATCGAGATGCAAGTACGAGTATCGTATAATCATAATAGTCCATTGTTGCTGACGCTTTTCGCAACGCTACTAAGAAGAAATTGTGCATCAATCCGGTACTCTCAGGCCTGTTCCAACTGCCACATGTATCAGAGGCTCATTTGGATGCGAAAAACCTCCTTGAAAAAGACGGCCGCCAAAATTCGCGGATGCAATGATTCGCGGCCGTCAGAAGCCCACCAAAAACTGCACGTCATTTATCTCTGCTACGCGTCCCTCAACAAACTTGTGGCCTCGTTCCGCAACTTGACGAAAAGGGCTCGCAAACATTAAGGCCAAAACTTGGCGCCAACCCTTCAGGTCGTCGGCTGACGGTCGACGCCGCGGCCGCGGCCGCGCCCGACGACCCGTCCGTTCCCCCGGTCACGCACGCGCACCTCGCCGGGAAGCTGCGCGAGCTGGAAGAGAACCTCCAGTCGGCGTTTTATAACCCGAGCGACATACCGGTGCGCCGGAGCAAGGGGCCGACGGCCAGCTTGGCACGCACGAGCAACTCGCGCGTCAACAGCCGGTTGGGGCACGGGGGGAACTCATCGCCCAAGCGATAGCTTATGCACTTGTAATATGATGCATCTGTTCACGTACGCCTTACCTATGTGAAAACAAAGTCGTCGTTTTCTTTTGTGCATTGTGCTTCAGCTCTTTGGGCCATGATCGAAGATGCATAATCAAGAGCAGCGGCCAGGATGGGTGCGCAAGTCCGACTTGAGACTCTGTTGAAGTGACAATGATGTAGTTCGTATTACATAAGGGTTGGCCGTTGCAACCAGGTTACCGTTTATTCCGAATAAAACTCCGGCGTCGTGCAGCCGGTCTGCTCAATGACTTGCAATCTTAACGTGGACTAATATGGACCTGCGCAATGGTGAATACGGCCTCCAGCTTTGTGCATTTGAATTGAGTCGCTGCGTGCTTACTGTGCCTAATTGTCAGGTATGATCACGGGACTTTATAGTAACGAGAACCGTGCTGCAGTACGTACGTTAACGGCAATCAACGCAATATGTACAGCGCATTCATCAGGACGCGTGCAGCTTGAACACGATAATCACGTAGTCCATTCAACACGCGTACACGTGCAGCTGGCATGCTTTGTGCACGTCAACTATTTTGTGTAGACACTCATGGCGGGCCACGTAGCGTGCTTACGTCGTCTACCTTTTGCCCACAGTTCTACATACATGGATATGGCGGCCCGGGTGTTTACACTTCTTGTTCGACATGTTGAATGGATGGTGACTGGTCGACATCGACAGACGATATACATGTAGTACGCGTAGTATGCACCATCATATAATGCTGTGCAACTCCGCAACACTTACCGCGGCCAACTCAATTTGCAGTATAGCAATCACATTTCTCTAGCCAAGGATCCCGTTCTTCTCGTTTGTAGTCCGATCATAATGATGCTCGGTCCCTGCCGCCCATGCAGACGAAGGTACTAGCAATTTGACAACTCCCTAGTTAAGGCTGTGAGCCGATTGTCGGTCGTACAGCTGTGGGAGGCATCTAGTCAATCCGTTAGCAGGGAGTCTTTCGTCAGCGCGCTTGCTGACCAATTCCAAAATACGCGGGCCGCGGGCTGCCAATACTTGCACGCAAATCTCCTGCTCTAGCTCTAGCACATCCAATCAAGAACGACTACCTCAACGGGCCTTGCCAGTCGGAGCGCACAGATCCACTAATCTGGCAGTTCTATTCGCAGTTGTCCGCAGTCTCGTGTGCGCTACTAAGTTTATACAACCCGGAACGAACTCAACTTGGTAGTACCACGTGCATTCACTTACTGTACATTTTGTTTTGATATTCATTACGCCTGCCAGCTGAATGTTGCCGGCCTCTGAATCGGTCGCTAACCACCCTAGATCTTGCAGTTGACTGGTTTCTTGGATATTGGAGGTTCAAGGCAGGCTTCAAAGACATTCCGATTGATCCCCACCGCACTGTACAATACACTTTTCCCATGCCTGGAGTTACAATGCCCTGGACTCCTTCCTACTGAAAAGCAACAAACTCCTCTGCATATGTTACAGCTTCAAATCAATGCCACACTTCAACACACTACATACGCCACACCTCCGCATCGCTTATGGCGCATATGTGATCGCTTATGGCCTGATGTTGAGAACCCGCTTCGCGTACGGCTGCCCTGCGGACACGACGCTGCTCGCCAATTGGACGGTCGCGATGTTGGTATCGTTGAAGAGGACGAGTGTGTTGAGCGCCGGACCCGCCAGAGCGAAGTTGGCGACGTTCGGATAGCGTATCAAGCCGAGGGGGCTCCCGTCCCGGTCGAAAACTGCACGCCCAAAGAGGAACCAGTCAAAGAAAGTATTACGACATACGAGGAACGAGCGGCGAGCGACCATTTGAAGTTTGAGGCGCGAAGAGCGCATTCCGTCCAGAACAGCTAACGGAGTTCTTGGGTTATCAGCGGACAGGAGGACATTCACCCGTTTGCGCCGTCAGTTTTTGCAAAGCGTGCTTAGAGACAATATGGTCAGAAGCTTTGAACCTCATAGCAAACGTGCCGCCGAAGTTCAGCCATACTGTGTCAATCAGGGGGCGCAGAAACGTGTGACATGGCTTCAGCGTCGCAAAAAATCAGTGCCTTTGAGAATCCCCTCAGAGGATTCGGGAGGCAAAAGCGTAGGGCAGGGAGCCAGAGTTCGAGACGTAGAATGGCGGTGATTTCATTTGGACGCATTTTCCAAAGCATTTGAAACGCTCCTCAACACATTCAAACGTTGATAGCCATTCGGACGTTCCTTCAGGAACGTTCGAATTCTAAAAACCAATGGACGCTCCCCAGAAAATTCGGACGCAACTCTGGAACATACGGACACTCTTCGGGTAATATTTAAGGCATGTATACGCTATTCCGCACCTTGGACGCCGTCCGCGGTCCCCAAGTATACTCTGTTAGCGGAATCGACCTTGATGCCGTCCGGAATGACGGGCCGGTAGGGGGCATCATACGAGGCGGTGGAAACGAAGAATTGCTTGTTAGTTAGGCGCCCGCCGGGGGTGACGTCATACACGTACACTGAATGCGGCCGTGTGACGTTATTCGTCCCGAAACTGCAAAGGAAAAAAGATCGGTTGCTTGAGTATGCTCGTATCGTATTCAAAGGACGGACTTTCTCAAGATTGCTCCAGGAAATGAAGATGCTGAGATGAAGGGAGAGCGTGTTGCACCTTCTTCCGAAATTACCTATGCGCAATCTGATCTACTACTGCCTTGAAAATAAAAAGGAGTCACCGCGTTGCCACCGCTAGATATACTGAAAATTGTTGTTTCTGAATTGACCCAGACTAAAAGACACTCCAGCACAGGTGATCGTCAATGACGACGTAAAGCTCAAACGATAGAAACCTCCTATCTTTCCAGGACTACAGCTTGCAGATGCCAACGCTGCCCACGCCATGTCTGCCTCATCACCAAAAACAGCGTGACAACGAAAGACAAAAGACCCGAAAGAACAAAGCCCGTCAGCGAAAAACGACGTCAGCATCTGAAGGCCAACACACTGTTAAAAACCAGCTCACCTTACCTTTCTCATGGGCGCATAGAGCCGTTCGAAGATCGTTCGCCACAAAAAACATCAACATCGGGGCAAACTGACTTTCAAACTTCTGCTTTTTCGACCGGTCACAATTCACAGGAGGTGTGCGGACTTGACCAGGGCTGATCCTCTTATAATTGGCAGACTTAGGACCCTGCCTGTATCCTGGTTGAGGTCTGGTTAACGGCAAACGATTTCATTGCCTCACCCGCTCGCGTATCCGGTATCCGTTACGGCCAACTGCGCGTAGTCGGGCGAAAAGGCAATTCCGTTGGGCTTCAAAAGGCCTTCCGCCACGGCATCGACCCGGCCGGACGGAAGCACCCGGTACACGGACTGGAACGTCTGGGGGGGGTTCTTGAAACCTTGCTCGCTGGAAGAGACGAATGAACGCTGCAATTTTAGGGCGCTTCGGGCTTGGAAGGATAAATAAGGAGCGACACGATTGGGGAGATTTGTCTGAGGGGGGTTCTTAAAACCTTGCTCGCGAGAGACAAAAGGGTGCGGATGTAGAACCGCTTCGGGGTTTCCTTTTTTGTGAAAGGATTGAAACGTCTGGGGGGGGTTCTTGAAACCTTCCTCGCTGGAAGAGACGGTTGAGCGCTGCAATTTTAGGGCGCTTCGGGCTTGGAAGGATGAGTAAGGAGCGACACGATTGGGGGGGTTTCTTGAAGCCTTGCTCGCTAGCAGAGCCAAAAGCATTTGGATGTAGAACTGCTTCGGGGTTTCCCTTTTTGTGAAACGATTGAAACGTCTGGGGGGGTTCTTGAAACCTTGCTCGCTGGAAGGGACGAACGCGCTATCAGTTGCGAGGGCGTTTTGGGTTTTAAAGGGGACATATGGAATGAAACCTTCGAGGGGATCTCTTAAAACGTTGCCCGCTGGAAGAGCGTTTGGATGTGAGGGCGCTTCAGGCTCCGAAGCAGATGGAATCGGTAGGGCGGGAACGCAATGTTACTTAACATTCGGAACGGCGGGCCAGTTGGGGAACAGTTCTCCTGATCCGGCTGGATTCCGGATATTGTATGAGACAGGTTTGCTCACCTTAGGGGGGACACACGTTCCAGCACGGACGAAAATCCAAAAAATACTTCGAAAGCCTCGAAAACAAAACCAAATGAAAGTCGAGCCAAGAATCAACCAAAGCGTAGCTAGCTGACGAAGCTTGACCACAAACGGACCAGACTTACCCGCAGCGGATCCAGATTTAGCACAAAGCTAAGCAGAAACCTAGTCTGTCACCACAAGAACCGCTATAGGCGTACTCAATACGAAAGATTGAAGCTCAGCCGGAGCACAAGCGAAGCCAAACGAAGCTATACCTGGCCAACCTCTACTAGCCTGACGATTGGTAAAGTACAAGCCTGACTTCATTAGACCCAAACTTCACCGAACGCCGAAATGGAAAAGCCTGATAATAACCAAGGATTCCGCTCAAACTGTACCCAAAATCCGCAACAATGCCGGAACCTGATGTAAGACAGATTCCAGCCGCACTCACTAGCCATACGAAGGGTCGGTGAAGTAAAAGCTGCCGTCGGGGCCTTCCACGACGTCATTTGGGCTGTTGAACTCTAATCCAAACCAGTTGTCCGCAATCACCGTTTGCTGCCCGGTAGAAAGATTCAACCGAAGAAGGTGCCCGGGGATTGCTGTACTGCCTTGCATACAGAGGATCAGGGCGCCGTCGGAGGCGAGAATCGCGCCATTGGCGCCCGCAGTCTGGTTGAGGACGTAGGTTACCTGCATGTTGAGGAAGAGGTTTGGACATTGGTCCTGTTGAGAGGAAGATCACCTGCGGGGTTTGGGAAGGGTTTAGGCGGCACAACCGGTCGACAACGTCTACTTTCCTGGGGAACGTCGAGCTTTGGGGTGAATTATATGCACGCGAGTTTCGTATCAGAAGTTTGGGAAACAATCATCTTTCGTTCGGCTTGGCAGATGAAGCATTGCTTGCAGAACGTGCGAGGCCAAACTTGCTGGGATGGCTGAGCCCGCGGTCTTAGTTCCGAAACGTCAGGTCAGCAGAACTGGGCTTTGATTGGCAGGACGCATTTGGGAGTTGGTGATGAGCTCAAACGCATTGAGCAGGGCGACAAGTTGTCCAGAGGAGGCCTTGAAAATTTGGCTGCGATGCTGTGAACTGGCAATTCGGTCGGACCCAGTATGCATTCCCGCGATCAGCATGACTCTCCGACGTTTGGCAACGTTGTGAAATGTGCACAGAACCTGAATATCTGGACCTCCCAACCGGCTTCTGAATTCCCCTAGCTTGTTTCGACAAACATTCGTGTCAAAGAGGGTTTGAATGAAGAGGGGTTTCGACTTTTCAAGGCGGTCTGCATGCACGAGTGGCAGGCGTACTGCGAAGGTTTTCGTTCGGCTGCACTCGCATCCAGCGTCGCTCGAATTTGCATTACCTCAAGACTGCGCCAAAGTGCAAGGAAAACGTAAACGATGATTTGGCGCCGGATAAGATCTCCAAATGATACGGGCTTGTTCGACTCTCTCCTCGCCGTGAGAGACGGACTTTTTGCAGCGAAGGTGGAGAGACCGAAGTGGGAAAACGAGAGAAAGCACCGACATGCACGGAAGCGCTGGAGGGAAAGGCAGGCCCTCAATAGAGGACAATACCAACTTCCGATTTGGAATAAGACTAGAGAAAGCTCACCGCTCCGGTCGACAGGTCCACCTTCATCAGCATGGAATTGCCAGTGGTTTTGTTGAGTGTGCTCGTCACAAAGACGCTGTTATCGGAGGGGGAGTATACGCCGGCCTCGTGTGCGGGGGCAGTTGCCAATTCCTGTAAGAAGGACGATGCCTTTGAACTTGCTACGTTGGTAGTGGATTATAAGTGTCTGGTCTGAGCTTGTTAGAGTTCGGTTTCTTAGGTTCCAAGCTTAAAAGGCCCAAGACTTGCGATTAGAGCTTCTGGGATCCAGGGCCACACAGTTTTTCAGGACTTTCGACAGCGCTCTGACAATATGGTCGCCCAAAACAGGGATCTAGTCAAGGGTATAGATAAGCAGAACTAGATACAAGCAGCAAGTGGAGTAACTTCTCAAAGAGTGGAGGATCTGCACATGCTCAGCTGCACACGCGCAGGCAAGGTGATCAGGAACAGCATTGTGTGTTCAGAAATTGCGTTTTCACAACCGGATCGAAACTCGTCGATTGCCCCGAACCAAAAAGGGCACAGCGTTCATTTCATGCAAGCATGAGGCACCCATGCTGCCCGCCATTATCAGAGCCCGCCACACTCTTGAACCATCATGATCTGTCTCGCTCTGAACCAAACATAGCCCAGGCTTGCTTCCATAAAGAAGTCCAGCCGCTAGCTCTCGTACCGTTATGACCGGGTTGGTAGGGAGGATCTCCAAGAACTCCAGATCCCACACTTCAAAAACGCACGTCCCCAACTTGGAGGCCCCGGATCCCGTCTTGTTGTACACGAACCCTTGCTGAAACAGGCAGACTTGAGGCAGATTTAGGAGGGCGGTAGCGTTGACGCTCCCAGCAGGGCCTTGTGCGGCCATGGGCGTAAGGTTTGTAGGGCTTGCGGCAGCTCCTGTGGGAGCGACGGGTGCGGGAGCAGGGCCTTGTAGCAGCGACCTGGCTGCATCAATCAGGGGAAGAAGCGCACTCTTAGTTGAGCGAGAAAGTGCGTGCACAGTGCACTTTTAGCTTGGGTGTGGAGCCAGTATTTGGGATTCTGGAATAAGAGAATTCGAGGTGGGTAGTTGATGCTTGATGGTGTGTTTAAGCGGCTTGGTTGCCCTCAGTGAAAACATTGTGTGTTCAGCCAAGTGGTTAAGCAAGAGCGTACGCATGTTTCTTTTAAGTCTTCAAACATTGGGGAAAAGGGGCAATGCAAGTTTTCAGTGCTGTCAGCGTCAGAGAAAGTCTTTCTGTGACAAAGACCAGCTACTCTCTGCACAGCCAAAACCGAACAGGAGGAATAGATGCTGCTTACCATGGCGATGCAGCTTAGAGACACACTACCGTTGGACTTTCAGCAACATTGGCTTCAACAGTCTGAATATTGTCACGTCAAAAGCTGCGATTCTAGTGAACACGATTTTTGACTCTACATAAAGTGGCGGAGTTCACGCTCGACACATACCCAAGATCATAAGGTCGCGTTCTGACGGAGTCGATTGATGTATGAGGTCAGGGGTTGTTAACTTCATGAGAGTTCTTGAAGCGGACGGTATGGGGTCACAACGAGACTTTCAGCAACTTCGGTTGGTTTCTTGTTGAGGTAGTTCAGATTGCATTCAAGGCCCAAAAGAGAAGCACTTGTTCAGGGGGCAAAACCCCCCCGGTCTATCACAATGCTGTGCACATTGATTCCCGCACAACAAGCTCTCAAAGCTAGTCCAAAGCAATGCTGCCCCAGAGGACTGACTTTATCAAAAGGAATGTATCCTTGATTCAACGCAGTATGTGACAAAACATTTCGTGCGAAAATGCACTCACCTCCTACTGCAGTAACTTCATCCAGAGAATGCACCCAGATCATTGCCATTAGAACCACGTAACAGAATTTTCTTGGCGCCATGATCAGCTTAGTAGACTCGGCGTGAGGAACCGTAGTAAGAAGTGAATTCAAAGTGATTAAAGCTAAATGATAGTTGTTTTAGAAAAACTGTGCAAGAACGGAGCTCAGTCCAATTGAATACGTCTGTTGTGCAATTCCTCAATATTGCAATAACTAGCAACTGCTGGTGACCTCATGCTTCTAACCGCTCGTCCAACTCAGTTGTAGTTACCAAAATTGCAATGCAACCATTTTTTTTTTTTTTGATGAATAATCTGGCCACACGCAGCTCATCATCAGGAGTCTGCGGACTGGCACACCGCGTTGGAGCGGATTGATTGATTGCAATGCAACCAGGAGAAGGACTAGATGTGATTTTCGTGGTTCTTGCACTGGCAGCACATTATGCATGCATGGACTGCAAGCTCCAGGACAAGCTTGTAGTGATGCTTCAGGGTATTGGCATAAGTTAGCTGCAATAAAGGCACCTGCCTGCTGTGCAGCATGCTGAGGTTCTCACAGCGCCCAGTGTGCTCAGCAAGCCAAGGGGTGTGTGGCACAAAGTTTGGGCCACTCACA
The DNA here is from genome assembly GCA_000708835.1 of Klebsormidium nitens. Taxonomy (NCBI): domain Eukaryota; kingdom Viridiplantae; phylum Streptophyta; class Klebsormidiophyceae; order Klebsormidiales; family Klebsormidiaceae; genus Klebsormidium; species Klebsormidium nitens. Next base: position 104 of record DF237733.1, on the reverse strand, counting down.
GGCCGCCATGTCATACCCCCCTGGGCAGGCCGGCCATACCCAACACTTTTTCGGTCTTGGTACCGTCGGTTTCTTGCCCGAAATGTACCGGGCCTTCAAGAAGT
>DF237734.1:0-32857 GCA_000708835.1 Klebsormidium nitens | reverse complement strand
ACGGCGTGACTCCTGCCACAAGGAGGTTCACAAACAAGATTTGAGAGACAGGCATTTGGAAAACAAATTCTTCACGATCAAAGAAAGCTCGGGGACTTCAGCATTGGAGAGCAGGGTGCCTCGGAGGCGGAACGCTTTGCAGGTGGTACATGATCAATCTTGGACGGGTTAATAACCTAAGGGATCTCGGTTGTTATCGTGCACGTTAGCAAGGTCAAGGGGACATAAAGCGCAGTGATAGATTTGTAGCAAAACCCACAATGGACATTTAGATAGTTTGGGTTTTGAAGACACACATCATTGAAACTGCAATGGACAGGCCCCTGTTGAGATTAACTGTGACTTCGGATCGACGGACTCATTCAGTTTCAAGAAGTTGACAAGAGAGGTAAGCAGGTACCAGGGTAAGGATAAATAGTTTGGCTTACTTGGGCAGGAGGTGCCAGGGAAGGCTAGGTTCATGGTTGTATTGTGAGCCTCTGTTCCCACTCGTGGCTGAATATTGGTCTCAGAGTTCGTGAGATTCCCTTTTGTATTGTAGTTGCAAGTCAGGATCGCTTGAGTCTCTCCACTCGAAGCGTCCGCAAGAACGTAACCACACGTTACTTGCACTGAGGGACGCGTCATCACGTCTCTGGCAGGGCATGTGGACGCCACTCCACCAGCTGCAACAGCGAATAAGAAGATCGACGTGGACGTCACCATTCGGCAAGCACCCCTTTCCAGATCTGGCGTCCGGGTTCGAGGTCCGCAAAAGATCTGACAGACGGCCCCAAAGAATTGAAGTCAAGCAGAAGGAATGACAGACGGGCCCAATGAATCGAGGTCAAGCAGAAGGAATGCCATACGGCTGCAATTTACGTTTCCTCATAAATGTTCACGGACTCTCTTCATCGTCATGCTTGGGATTACGGGCCGTGGAGCAGTACACCCAGATCTTATCCGCCTGATGAAACAGCGCTGGGTGAAATCGGACATCGTTGTCGGCTAAAAGAAGCCGTCTCAGCACATGGGAAGCACATCTTGGATTTGGAACGTCACCATATGCACGCTATAGCAGAAAATCCGGGCAATAAAACGAATATATGACTTTAACAGGGGACCGACCGGGGCTATTGTTACAATCTGTCAATATCTCCCTTTAGAAGCTTCCGCCCACGCGGGTACGTGCTTGAAAGCATCAAATTTGGTAGCTAACGAGCGGAGTAGTAGACCATGCGATAGGAAAAGAAGGGCACGTACTGAATGGCTCTACACAAAACCAGTTGAAAGAAGCCCTTGAAATCGAAGATCAAGACCAGATTGATCGAGTCGGCGTGAAGCGCCGACCTCACTTGCTAACGGAAAGTGCGCCGATCGGTCTGGCCTAGATCTGGATTGCACAGTCAGATGAGACATGGCAGTCGACTCACCGATCTGCAGCAATTGGCGCTGCGACTGCATGGTGTCCATTCCGCCACGGATCTTCCGCCCGCTTGGGCGGAAGTCCTGCCCAGGAGGGGACGCGAACACCTAGACATGGATAAAGACGTGTTAAGGCATTCAAAACTGTTCTGAACACAAACGTCTGAGAGAGCCGGCAAGCACAAAACTGAGAGGCGAAACCCGAAACACTGAGCATTTCAGCCTGGCTCCTCAACGAGGAAGACGCGGACGGTGCTTTTTGAAAAATAAATGGTCGAGACCTTTCGAAAGAACTAAAACGTCAAGCGCCAGCTCCTCCTTACTTTTGCATCGAGCGCAACCAGCATGATGATGCAGAGGAACACTGGAAGCGGCGATGACGTGAGCCCCATCTCCGCAGACAAGGACCGGCCGCCGGAAAAAAACTCTGAACGGGTGGCGCCTTCAATTTTACTTGCGGCGGTAAAGAGGCCAAAGGGTTTCCGCGAAGAAGTGAAGAGAATTGATAGAACGAAAGACTCATCAAGATTGGTATGGCCGTAAGGGGCCGTTAATGTCAGACCTCAATGAGTTGTACTGTGCATCTGCAAGCTTGCGACCAACTTCGTGGTTCGGTGGGATCGGGTGGAACAGACTTATGGAGCAGCGGTCAACGGGTTTCGAGGCTTACGCAGGCAGTCCGCCCATCGTTGTTTCAAAGTGCAAAAGCGAGCTCTCTTCTGCGGCGTTCTTATCCTCGGATTGACTTCGACTGCGCCATACTAATTCTCGGATCGCCGCTGCGGGCAGATCAAGCTTGCCTGATTTGTCGATGGCCTCGCCACTTACGGATTGTCGCACCAAGACTCTCGCCAAAGCGGGCATGCGAGGAGGCATCCGCAGTGACGTCAGCAAGCCGACCAAAATGCCATGCTGAACACGCGCGCCGTCCGTTGCCCTAAGCGCCAGACTTGACGTCAGCCGGATCAGCATTCCAGCTAGCGTCCAAGGCGACTTTCGTTAGCAATGTTTTTTGGCAGGAGCCAACGATGGTGACGCAGCATGCAGATGTTCTTGTAGGAAAGAGGTGCCGATCTAACCTCAGCGAGAGATGTACGACGTTTGCAGGCATTCGAGGATCAAATCTTGGGTGACGCAGATTGACGCGTTCTCAATATTCTCGAAGCCTCGTTCTTCCAAGGTTGTCACAAACGTGTACTAGGTATGACTCTGACAGACCGTCTGCCAGGCCATCGTGCCGTGCGCTGCATGCACTCAGGGCTGCAACTCGGACTTCGACTGCTTCCTCGGGTACCACTGCGCGGCCGGCTGCGGCGGAGCCCCGACTTCACCCCATCACCGCGCAGAACTTCATCGGGATCTGCCTGCCCAACTGTGGTACGGCGCCCAGTAACGTGACTGGCTGCTGAAGAGCGTGAATTATGAAGAACGAGGAATCAGGCAGTGAATGCCATGTGGGTGGGACGTTGTACATTTGCAGTTACCCACGTGTGATAAAGTTTGTTCCGGAGGGTTTGCAATCTCTAGAGCGCGGGGCCGCCTTGTAAAGTAGAAATTGTATCATGTTGGGCAATAAATCGAGTGTTTATATGCTCATTCGACATTGAACTGTGTATCCAATTCGACATTGAACCGTGAGTAGTCGCCACGAAAAATCTCGAAAGCCGTATCGCGAGCACTTCGCTAACAGAACATCTCCGTTGCCATTATAGGATTGCGCTAATCTTGGTATCTTGAATCGAACTCGGTTGCAGCATGACCCATTGGTTAGATTTCCATTTCAAGCATGGACAGATATCGCGGCATGCCGGCTGTTGACGCTACAGCCGATGGCATGGAATCCTTGTCACGCGATCCTGGCTTATCGGTTGACTAGGAATGTACCGTTTCCGCTCTCGAACTTGATGTCAGTCATGCCGGTACTAGCTGCGGTTTCAAAGAGTAAACATACAAATGCACGGAATAGCATGTTTGTATTTGCGGCATCAGCGTTTCAGCTCCCTTGAAAGCAGTGATACGTTTGCTTGATATCATACCCCGCTATTACGGATCGCGCCCCCCTCAGTTAGGACTTCGATCATCCTTCATTGTCAGTTTCAGAATTAGAGGAAAGAGGGCACAGAGGAGGTAGCCTTGCCCTCGAAATCCTTTGTGGGGCCTTGCGGAAGCTCACTCCATCAGATGCGAATCGCTTTTACGCGAGCCCAGTCGATCGGAGAAGTTTTGTGACGTCCCTTTGGGTGCAAGCACAAACCTACGAGGCGATTGCCGTTCTCTGAGAGGGGTTCTTCGTCAGATGACACTTCTTATTGCCCAACGACTCTCGCGCATTTTTTACACTCACGGACCTAAATGGGTCTTGTCCGCAAACCGTAGGCCTATGCAAACGGGCAAGCAGCTTCAATGAGTCGCGTGCAAGCAATCTGAAACTGTGCAAACAAGAAACATACTCTGCCTCTTTCTACTCCCTTCTCACGACCGAGCCGCCGTCTTTGGCCGCCCCGACTTCGGGCGCGCCGACTTGGGCCGCGCGGCCGCCCTACTCGCCGCGCGCTTCTTGTCCGCCGAGTCCCCGTCATCGTACGACAGATACGCGCTCTGCAAGGTGTCCGAAAACAGCTGCTCCCCATCGTCCGCAAACGCGTGGTTGAGCGTCGCCTGCACGCGCGCGTTGCCCGGCCCGCCGTCGTAGTCGTACGTCGTCCGTTCCGGCATGTCCAACTCCATCGTCAAAATGTTTTCCGCCCTGGCCAACGGAACGTGAGCGTTAGTTGTGACCGCATCAGAAGCCTACGGCTGAGAGCGCCGCAACGGCGTTGGACAGCGAAATCCTGCCAAGCGGAGCAGCTTGAAATCCAAAAGCCTTCATCAAACGGATATCTGCCATCGTGGGGCACTGGATGCAAGTTCTTCAAGTGCAGCTGCGTGAATTTAATACGTTTGAAGGCGTCTCAACTTCGATGTGAACGTTCAGATTACAGTCAATCTTAGTTATATCTGATTTACAGAGTTGCCGGTTAATCCCCGTCCCTGGCGTACAGATCCGCGCTTGTGAGTCCCTCCCGAGCGAAAGCTCAGGGTTGAACGTGCCTCCATGTCTTCTTGAACGGGTAACCTATATCTGAGCCAAACAGGCAATCTTGAAAGAACAAAACCAGAATCTTAAGTCCGCGCCAATTGGCGCTTCGATGAGCGGCTGAGTCCCTCGAACCTCGGGGAAACTCTGTTCTCAATCTGGTCAAATCGCACTGATATGCATGAATCTTACTTGAAGCGCGGGTTGTTTTCCCCCATGGCAACCGCGATGCGGGCGTAGTCAGAGATTGGTCGCCGCTGCCCCGCTGCGGATATGGGCCGCTTCGCTTTCGCATTATTCCCTGCGTACTGCACCCCCTCCAAAATCCACCGCTCATGGTCCTCGTCCCAGTGCGCGCGCCGCATGATTTTGTTCACCTCTTCCGGCGGAACGAAGCTCTGCGGGCGAAAAGCGCTTTGCTTAACGAAAGGAAGACCGTTCCAGCGCTTCCGGATATAGCAAGAATAACCAATTGTGATGAGGAAGAGATTGCATGGCGAGCTGCTTCACTGTTCTTGTCGGGACAAAGCTCCAAGAAGGGAGACATCACAAAGCGTAGTGAGGGGGATTTTTCGTTTGACACCACCACGTAAGAGGCTCAGAAGCAGCTGCCGCTTGATATCAACGACTAAGAGCGACAAAAGCTCGATCATAAATTGTAACCTAAAGGGCCAAGCACATCTTATTGCGGCAAAACCAATGAGCTCGTTCAAGCAGCTGTAACAACCGACAGCGGAAGCTTGTACTCTGTGGGACATGTTGAAACGTCCTGGCGCCAAAGTCTCACCTCGATAATAAGGTTCTTGAGCCGCAGCTGTTGGTCTAGCGCGCGTATGGAATCCAGCAGATCTTCTCGCTCGCGCTGAAACTCTTCGTTCAACTCCTGCATCTCTCGGTGCGCCTGTTCCACCTCCGCTTTGGCCCCTTGGTACTTCGCAATCGCTCGTTTCAGCTTTTTGGTCTTCGAGTCGATCTCGTCTGCCAGGCTAGAGTACCGCTCTTCCGCCGTCAGTTGGGCGTCCTGCGACGAAGAAAACCGGAGCGTGACGTCAGTGCATGATGTCAGCGAGTGTAAGTGACGTGGGAAACAGTGACGTGAGGTTGGGTGTCTGAAGAGAGCTTCGCACACTCTGCAAAGACCTGGTCTTTTCGGGTCTTTTGCAGCCTCGACCAGGTGTAGGTGGATCCGAAAGACGTACAATAAAGCGGGAATGAGTTACGTTCAGGCTTCCCATGAGTTTAAACGATCTTATAACATGCCCAATGCTGATGGTCGCTTTTTCTGGAGAGGAACGCTTTGTTTCAGCTCGGCCTTCTGCCTATCCAGTGGACTTCCGCCCAGGAATGCACTCTCGTGAAGCTTTCTTTCCCCGTTTACCGCCGGTCTAGATCGTCCATTCTTCTCAGCCTCCACCTGATCCCTCACCTCTAGTTCCGCGATCTTCCGCTGCTTCTCTTCGTCGATTCGCCGCTTTTCCGCGAGTTCCGCCTCTTTCTGCTGCAGCTCCCGCTCGAACCGTTCCGCCTTGTCGAGCAGGTTCTCGCCGTTGCTAGTTCCGTGCAATAGCTTATCCTCCATCGCCTTCAGCTTGCGCGCGAGCTCGTCCCGTTGCCGCTTCTCGTTCGCCAGCTCCTCGTAGTGCCGCTGCATCTCTTCGTGCTGCCGGTCCAGCTCCTGCGGAACGGAACCGGAACGGAAAGCTTCAGAGACGGAACAATGCGCTAATGCCAATTTCAGAAAAAATCAATGTTTGAAGAAGGATTGACTGCCGCTTCTCTTTCCCGAGCTCCTCTTAATGCCGCTGTATCTACAGCTCCTGCTGCTGGTTCAACTTCTGCGGATCCGAACCGGAACGTAAAGCGAAAGCTTAATCCAACGCAATCAAAGCGCTGTGGCCAACTTGGAGGCGGAATGGAAGCGGGTCAGCAGCCTGCAAAGAGTAACAAAATCTGAACGCTTAAGGAGACGGTAACTCTATAATTTGGATAGAAGAGTTAGATCCAGAAATAAACCCTGTCAACCATTCGACCTCTAAGCTGCCAGTCCAAGTCCTGCGAACACGAAACGTAACAAGGTCTTCAGAAGAAACTGGAGTGGCAGTGCAAAAGCATTCTTCGGCGGCCGAATCGTCGTGGGTGGACCTTTCCTTACTTGGAGGGCCGCCAGGCTCCGCGGCAGCCCGCGTGTTGAAACAATAGGATAGGATACAGAGCTTGTAGTTGACTTGAATGGAAGTCTCTACGATCGGAGTTGGTCTTGTTGGGCATTGAGCGTTTTAGGTCTGCAGTATCGACAAACAGCACCACGCCTTCGATCTCAACATTGCTCTGGGCGGCAGATCCTCCGTCGTTGAGAGTAACTTTCCATAACACGGAAAGTGCCGTCTCTTATGGCAGCATCCGCCCATGCCAACAGCGCAGATATATGTACATTAATCCTTCAGAGATGGATATCGTAAAATGGGAGAATCGTAACTTTACCTGCGCTATCCGCTTTTTCTCTTCCTCCGTCCGCTCCCGCTCTTTCATCATACTCTCCATCTCTTCCCGCGCTTTCCTCTCGATCTCATCTCGCATTTTTGCCATCGCTTCTTCGCTCGCCCCCTTGTTCAGCCCGCTCTCCATTTCCTTCCGCATCTGCTCCTTGATGTGCGCGATCCGCTCGTCGCTCATCTCTCCGTCCGAGATCCGTCCGCTGGGGCCCGCGCCGCCGCCGGACTGCTGAAGCTGGCTCTTCAACCTGGAGAGGGCGAGAAGCGAGGCAGAATCAGCTTCCGTTTCTGGAAGTTTTCTGTACCGTTTTTGGAAGTTTTCTGTAAGTTGAAGATTCCGCCAAGACTTGTCCGCCGGGTCTGATCCGCCACCGGGCTGCTGATCTCAGCCCGCGATGACTTTGGAATCTCAGCTGCTTGTCCCATCGTAATCACCCCTAAATACAACCTCCCAAGCTCCTGTCAACCCCTTACGAGGTCCATAAAGGCCCCCTTGCATTGCCCAGCGAACCCTACACAAAGGAGCTACTCTCGCCGCACAACTTGTCTTTGCAACCACGACAACGCATTTTGTGACCCTTCCTAAAGTTACCTTCGTAACGCGTAACAACAGTTCTGCTGGTGCAGAAATAGCAAAATGCCAAAGTGGAACCGGCGCTCACCGCGCGATCTCCTCCTGGAACTCGCGCAGCATGGCGTCCTTGGGGTCCTCGTTGATGCGCGGCTTGTTCTTGATGTTCTTCGCGCGGTTCGCGTACCGCAGCGTGCTCACCGTCTCGTCGAAGTTGTAGTCTGCGGGGCCCAGGTTGGCGACCATCACCGTCTTGGTGTTACCTGTGACACACTTGGCGTCAGGCTCAGCTTTTTAACACCAAAACATCAACCTGCACTTTTTACGGGGGCTTTTCAAGTAGTATCCGTAGGGCCTAGATCGGCGACCGTGAGCGGCTTGCTGTTGCCTGAGTTTGAGCTCCAGTGGTCAGTCTGTCCTGTGTTCAGAATCTCTGCTTGCTGGGTTGTCTTTTGTGAAAAAGGAGAACACCGAGATGCTTGCTGGATCGTGAGGCTGGGTAAGCATTTAGGCAGCCGAAAAACTAGCCATTGAGCGTACGAACTTTGTACAAGGAATCAAGTACGAAGTCGAGGTGATGCTTGATTGGGAGGTCAACTAATCTTCACGTCTTTCCAGTTGCCGGATGGCCGACGCAATAAACGGAATCGCTGCCGCAACTGGAAGTACTTTCAATCGTCCAACCTAGACCTCGGCCACCCATTTCGCGGAACAAATGTGCCGATGAGACAAAGAAGACTCTCCGTCACTGTAGCTATTGGTGAGAATAAAATATTTCTGAGAACAAGAGAATGCCCAAAGTCTAGCAAACTCACCCCCGAGACTGTCCTGGAGCAGCCGCGTGAGCTTGCTGTCTCGGTACGGGATGTGCCCACTCTTCCCATCGACAAGAGCGCTAATGACGTTGCCGAGCGCAGACAGCGACCAGTTGATGTTGGTCGCTTCCTTCAACCGGTCACCTGGTAAGGTAGGAAGAGCATCTGTCTCTACATACCTTATTAGGGCCTCGTCGGGGAATCTGAGACGGTGGAATCCAAGTCGGAGTCCCAAATTCCTGAAGGTCTTTATTTTCGATTCTCAGATTCGCCGTCTCTGACTACAATCCCTGCTCAGGGACAGAGTGAACACGACGAAAGGATTGACATCCGCTAGCGAGCCTTTCTTTGTAAGCGGAATGCAGCGCGGAAGGATCTGGTGCACAGTTTCTGAATGTTGCTCCACACAAGTCAGTCGGCGCAAGCAGTCGTGAAATCAAAACGCGCCCTGACGGCTGCCTTCTTCTACCAACGATTGGGACCCTGCCACGTGGCGCTCACCCGTGGCCCCCGTTTTGCCCTGCCGCTCGCTCCCCGCGAGATCCACCAGGTTCAGCTTCCCCACGCGAATGGTCGGCCCGTCGTCTTTGGGCCCTGCCTTGATGTGCGTGCTGGTTTCGATGGTGATCGAAAAGATGGAGTGCGACCGGGACGAGTCCTGGAACCGGGGAGCGGTGGTAGGTGTTTGCATTCAGAGGCCTGTCTGGAAAAGTGCTCCACAAATTTATTTGTTCACAGGTCTCAGCTCTTGGTGATGGCTGGTAGGTTATTCACAACATGCTTGTGGGGTCAGACTCAACACACCCGCTGATCGGTCCTTTCGGACCAGCATTGGGCCGATGACTCCACTTTGCAAGGGCTGTCAGAACAGAAGCTGGTTGTTTAGTAAGGTCAGAGACTCAGTCGCGTACTCGCACAAACTGGATAGCGAGTTGGTATGTTACTGGCTTCACCAAGATAACGAACAGGTGGCAGTTCTGGTCTTTCACTCGGTTGCCAAGCCCGCTGCTGAAGGGATCCCGCTGAATCGGATACACGTCTTTGAGCGCGAGTCTCTCTCTACAAAGGCAGGGCGTGCTCCTGATCGACAAGTCAACCTTTCCTGCGAGTAGGGGAAGCTTCTGTTTAAACTTGAGCATGTTCTTTTCAACCGGACGCACTCATTCACCCACCTGGTTCATCAGGGTCGCCCCGACCGTCCGGTTCTTCTTCCCGACCAGCAGCACGTTCCGGATCTCTTGAACCCCCTTAACCACGAAGCTGGTTAAGTCCTTGACGTAAACCCCCGTCTCGACGCTCTCCTTCAATTCGAGCTTGTTGTTCGGGTTCTTCGCCAGCAAGTCCCGAATCTCTTCGTTATAGATCTCCAGAAACGACGCCCGGACGAGGAATTCCGTGCCCTCGGTTTGCGCGATCTCGGCAAAAATGTGCTCGAAGGCGTTTGGGATGATGCCGCGCTGGTCCGCTGCGCAAAGTGAAGGAAAGGAAGTCAAGAGGAGTTCAAAGCATGCGCCAGTCCATTGTAAAAAGTAACAGATAGACGTTAAAGAGCAGTTAAAGAGCATTCCGATCCAATGAAAGGGCGGTCATGCAGCGGAGATTAGCCTGCGGCTCAAAGAGTACAGGCTTTCAACATCCTCCGACTTAAGAAATCAGCAGTCGTCTCTTTTGATTCGTGCGTGGTAGAGAAGAATGCGCTGTGTAAATGGGCGAGCAAAATGCTAAACCAGTGAGCGCGTGGCTGTGGAGCTTCAACTCCTGGCTTTAAATGGGTTTCGTTGATGCCCCTTTGGACATCCGTCACTGCTTCATTTACCGATTCCCTTCTCAGCGTATGAGAGGAATTTTTCCAACAAGCAAGTCTTACCTGGCTCGTCCCTTCCCTCCATGGTATGCGTCTTCCCCGTCCCTGTCTGACCATACGCAAAGACCGTTCCGTTGTATCCTTCCAACACGCTGATCACAATCGGCTTGGCAGCGTCCTCGTAGACCTGCTCCTGGGTGCTGTTCCAGTCGAAGACTTGGTCAAAGGTGAACGCCTTGGGGGGCTCCTTGAGGTCCATTTTCGGGTTCCGCACCGTGACCTGCGGTTAAGGAAACAGCTTCATTTCTGTAGCCATACTGATCTATGAACCCGGGAATAAAATATACTAGAACCTGAGGCGGTCTGAGTGAAGCAAAGGTGCTATTTGCGAGCACGGGACTCAGACATAAGCAGGAGACTTGAACAAGCAAGACCCTTTCAGGCTGTCACAGAGCAGATTCAAAACCTTTGACTCTTCTTGTGATCACTGCTTTTCTGTATTCCCCTTTCCTGTTGAAGCAGAACTGCGGTCGAAAATGTCTGCCATAAAATTTTCTAGAATCTCCTCTCCTGAAAGTTTGGGCACGTACAGAGGTTGCAGTGACTGTGGACAAATTGTCAGATTGCGTCGAGCTTGGGGACGCAACAAGATAGGGCACCACTTGCAAAATTGCACTGTTGACATTCTCTTTGAGGAAGGTGCGTTGCTAAGAACAGTATACGGCCGAGACCTAACTCATTTGAAGTACATCACGTTGCTGTAAGAGTGGGGTTTCTACTTACTGAGAACTTCAGGAGGGAGTATTGAAGTAGAAATTGCGTGCTTGGAGTGTACTCTACCATGACAATCTGAAAGCCAACATGGAACTGGAATGTCAACGCACAATGAGCAGCACAGCAGGCCAGCGAGCTCACCTGTCCGGTTTGCGAGTCCATGTCCACAATGCGCTGGCGGCCATCTGCAATCTCTTTGCTCGCCAACGGCCGACACCGCACCACCACCTTGACGCACTCCCCTCCATGCTTCTTGCCCTTGCCTGAACCCCCCGCAGGAGCTGTCATAATTGCTCGCAGGCAATCTGTTCGGTTCTGCTAATCTGGATACTGCAATACGAGTAGCAGACCTACCTAGGTCCTTATTTTGGCTACATGCCAGTGTCCTAGAGAGCTGAAAAGCTCTATCTTAACATTTCAAACGAATAATGAGAGGCCAAGACGGTGCACAAGGTTCATGTGCGCCTGAAGCCCAGGCTGTGCGCTTTTCTCTGTGGAGTAAGTGAGTTTTGTCTTTTGTGAGGCTGTCAGACCTGCTCTTATGAAGCGCGCTTGCTTCGATTAGTGGCTTTTGTGGGGTGATTTTGCAGCTGTTTTAGCTCTCTGTACATGCTCCACTTCCGCAGCCAGTCCTGATCTTGATCATGCCTCATGCGACAAAGGGTGGTACATGTCCCTGCCAAAAAGCACCACTTTCGGTCAGTGAAATTGGCATCGTGTGATTTGTTACGCAAACTTGTTGCAGAGCCTGGGTGTTTGCGCATTGTGGAATAGGTCCGCAAACGCCGGTACCGTTCAGCAGTTGGGCTCCTCAATCAGTCCACGTATCTCATCAGCCTACCTTTCAATCCCTGCGGGCAATGCTCACCATCCAGCATCCAGCTATATCAAGAGACTCCTTATCCAAAAAGCAAATCACATTTAAGCTTTTTCCCGCAACCTGCACGGATCAAGCTCCTGAAGGTGAGACGGTGCACTTGCAATAGAACAGCTGCAGCTCACCAGGCGTTGTCGGACGGCTACCATGGCAGGCTCAAAGCTCTTCAACTTAAGTCTCTTTGCAACAATTTCTGTGCACGAACACATGCGTGCATTTCCTTGCAGCCTCTGTGAGTGATTAGCCTGTAGCTTATCCAGCTAGCTCTTAGCACCTATCCTGCAGGAATCCACTGATCATATTCCCTTGATTCTTTCAGTTTGTTCATGAGCTCCAAAGCTCCATATTGCAGAAGTATTCTGGCTGACGCAGGGTGACCATTCCCATCGTTGTTGTTTCGCTCAATCTGAGCTAGGTGACCTCCTGCTGAATTGAGCTGTCCCGCAATACATACAGCTCTGATGAGAATCTGGTACAAGCCTAAAACAGGTCATTGAGAGCCTGTTGCCATCGTTGGTCCAATGGCGATTACCTAGGTATGTACAGTGAGCCCTGCACTGGAGCAGCTTTTCATTCCCCGTACCTGAGCTGGGGATCTTATTAGGAAAAGGATATGAGTCCGCTTCTTGGCCAGCAACTATGGACGTACCAGGTACCTACCTGCCAACAAGCTGAGACTGTACGGTACCAGCGTGCCAGCGACCTTGGCTTGTTGGTACACCTTTCCTAACATGACCGGATGAAGCAGAAGCAATGGACGCGCGCGCAGGTTGACCAGAAGCCATCATCGGACGGTTCACCTTTAACAGATTTTGCAGAGTCCCTTTTTGGTCCGCCACGTGGTCTCCATTACTCCAGAGTTGGGGTGTCATTGTCATGGTCCAGGAGCAAAGGCGCCATGCCATGCAAGATGGAAGACATGCAGCGCACGTCAGCCCGGGCGCCGAGCTGGACAATGAGCTGGAGGAAAGGCGCCTCATGCATCCTTACAGGCTTCCTCTTCCTTTGCCAACGGCTGGATTGGGGTCAGCTCTTCCAATCAGTTTTTTGTCAGCGCAGCATTGCAATACGGCCTGGAAGAGGAAGCGAAGACGCAGTTGGACTTGAAGAGAAGGTCCTATTCCTAGCTTAATCTACAAAGTGCTGATCAAGTACCTCTTGTTGAATTGGGGTTCTTGAGGCAGACGAAGATGAATGCTTGCAGTGCAAGCACCTCTCAGGTGCCGTTGAGATGCACGGCGATGATGTCATCAACGTCAGCAAGATTGCAGAACCGGAGTGACATGGGCGTGGTTTCCTTAGCCTGCCCTTCGAGCAAGTCTTTGCGTCAGAAAAGCTGCTGCAAGCCAAGTGGGCCGTCTACCATCTCAGCAGCTGAAGCCAGCTTGAGCTGCTCCCAGCTAGTCATCCCAGGCCACACCAGCTCTGACCAGTCGTTTTTGAGAACCTTTAGGCGTTCCCAACTCAGAGCAGCCACATGCAAAAAGCATACAACGCGCCTGAGCTCTGAAGAAAGGCAGTCAATCCGTGCGGCTGCAAGCAATGGCAGAGGGGATCCCCCTGAAAAGAAGAAGCCAAGAAACAAAGTTGCTGTGGAGCCGACACTTGGCGACAGAGTGATGGCTGCAACTACCAAGCTTCTGAATGTGACCGCATATCCGTTGGGGATAGCCGGGCTGGTTGTTGTGTTGCCGGCCGTATGGGGGGTCCGCTTATATAAGGCGTTGACGATGGAGCCTCTGGATATGAAGGACAAGGTGGTCGTGGTTACTGGAGCCTCATCAGGTGAGACGCTGCAAGAGATGGATCTTGTTTGTTCTTGATTCGCACAAGGACTGCACACCAGACTATAATGCATGTATGGAGCGGCAAAGCACAAGTCGAGACTGCAGAACAAATAGCGGCCTATGAAGTTGCGCTTTGGATCTCTGAGATGAAGATGCATTCTCCCATGAACAAAATTCTTTTTTGTCTAGCAAGGGGTCTTCTTCCGCCTGCCGAGTCGCAGGGATCAGACTCTCTTTTAACAAGCGAATTCCATCCCTGACCACAGTATAATTGAGTCCTTTTATTCACAGTTTAACATGGGGCAGCTTGATGCAGACTGCTAGACAAGATCGCAATCAGAGCAATCAAAGCACTGACATTTTAGGTATTGGAGAGCACATGGCATACGAGTACGCACGTCTCGGCGCACGGTTGGGGCTGGTGGCTCGGAGGGGGGAGAAGCTGGAGGAAGTTGCCGAGGAAGCCAGGTAAGAGCTCAGTTTCTTTGTCGGGACAGTGAGGAAACACTTTGCGAGGAAGTATTGTGCAGGTAGAGACCATTCAGAGGTGCGTCTGTTGAAGGAAAGGCTCAGTTTGACAGCGTTAAGAAGTATTGCTGGGAATAGGTTTTTGTCAAGGGGAGCATTTGGCCATATTTGGTCAGATCTGGTGGAATCATGATGGTCCTTCCGAACACGCATGACTCATCACAGTTGCCAGTGGGAGAGGAGAGATGGTGGAACATGGTCTGCAATTACATGGGATTGGAGGGTAAACGGTACAGATGTGCATTCCTTGCTGATTGTCAAGACTTGCAACATCTACTTACTCATGGCAGTTGTCTGTATTCCTAATGGTGCACGTCAATCTACTTGAGTCCTCTGCCGGCTTCGACAACAGGATCAGATCCTTCTGCGGTGCATCATGATGACGTCGTTGCACTTGTGCCGCAGGTTGATGGGTGCTCCAGACGTGTTGGTAATTGAGCAAGACCTTGGAACCGAAGAGGGCTGTAAGGCAGCGGTTGACGCAGCACTTGCGCACTTCAAAAAGAGTAAGCAGGCGTTCGACCTCAGCCTTGCTTCTTGAGCTTCTCTTGTTTCCAATGGAGTTACCCAGCTTCTCTTGTCAGAAATCTACTTAAAGGCCGAAAGGTATGCTCTGCATGTCTGATACCTATCTGACAGAATTGGACGGCTCGGTCGCTTCAAGGACATCTATAGAGCGCTTGAAGGTCCTAGGTTCACGAACGAAACAGGTCAGACAGTCAACAATGTATGGATAGAGTCCAATCTGGCTGGTGCATTTTTCTTAACCAGGTCCCTAGAGCGTGCGGTTGGCCCGTCCGCCCAGAAACAAAATCCAACTGACATTGCTGATGACCGATTTTATTCAAGGCCACCGAGGTTTGGGTTTGGGCGGACAGGCAAGGCCGTCCTCGGAGCATGGAAAGCGGTTGTAACCATTTTTACCTGGGGCGGTTGTTGACCCCGAGCTACCCCCGTTTGGACCTCGTTTGACGAGCTCACCTGTACAGGCAGCCTTTGCGAAATCTCATTATCGGTACACTTTGCTTTCTCGCAGAACACATCGTACGCATTTCTCTGAAAAGCCTTCAAATCGGTGGCCACAAAAGCAAGAGTAGCAGAGTCGGCTAAGTGATCAAGTCGGCTCTCGATTGGGCATTACCGCTTGTCAACAGCCTTCGATTGACATTCTGGTCCAAATTCACCATGAAGTTGGACTCAGATGCGTCCCACAAGAGAGGCTTCGTTTGGCATACTGCTCGATAGGTGCTTTCTCTAACTTTACTTTCCCTATCCTTTATGCAGTTGATACCCTGGCCTTGAACGCGGGGATGTTCCATGCGTATCTCTTCACAGACGCCACCGACACGAAACGCTTCGATTCCATCATGGTAAGAATGCACCCCGCCCGTTTTTCCTTAAACCTGAGAATCTCCCCTTGGATGGAACGTTTTCAACTATTGCGGCAAAACGGTACCTGGTCGTCCTCGGTTTGTCAGCGTCGCAACAGAATTGAAAAGGAAACAGAACAGATTGCAAAAATGGTCGAAAAAAATGGAACATGAATGTGAACAGTCTACTAACAGACGGGCGGTCTAGGCTGAGCGGGTCCCGCAACTTTAACGTGTGCCAACGTGCTTGACTCAGACGTAACAATCACGTCTTACAAAACTCGATGACAATTTTCCTACACGACGACGTTGACTCTCGAGCATACGTTTACACGGCCCACTTCGTGTTAACCATTCAGACTTGCAAAGCTCGCAAAATGCCAACAGGGATCCAGTCCTGCTTTTCAGAAGTCTAATGGTAGGGCTAAGATATTGGAACGTTCCTCGAAGTCCCGTCAGTTCAAGTTGCTGACGTGCTGCCGATGCAAGAATCTCTCCGCAACCCGCCGCTCAAGTGTCTCAAATCACATTTTTCAGGACGTCAATTTCTGGGGTTACGTCTACATGACATACCACGCGTTGGAGCATCTGCAGAAGAACCGCGGCCAGATCGTGGTCAACTCATCCGTCTCCTCCATTGTGCCCCAGCCGCGAAACTCCATCTACAATGTAAGTCGGCTAACTCTATAGTTTGTGCAGTTCGACTCCGTCAGGGTGTTTTCTATTGATCTGGTCGTGGCACTCCGGTCTCGTTGCGAGCTTTGCAAGACACTCCGCTTCATGTTGCGAAGCTTAGCTATCATGAGGCGCCTCTGAAAGATCCCTTCACACCTATTTCTGACGTCCTTCCTCAGAAAGCCTCAGTGTTCAACATTGTCGGCTCGTGTTCCTGTCCTCGAGCCACCGGTTCCTCGGGCCCTATTGTAATCTGGCCGTATCCCCGGGCAGTTTGGGCAGTTCTCTTCACCCGAATGCAATCCCGGGCAGTTTCGCAACCCGGCCGTTTCTCCCGAGAATCTCCTCTTAATCCGGCCAGTTTTACTAACCCGGGCGTGTTTCCGGGCAAGTTTTGGAACCGGGTTGTGTCTCCCAGGCGGTGTCCTAACCCGGCAGTATCTCCCAGCGCGCGGCTTTCTTAACCCCACATTGACATTGCCTGAACAGTTTCCCTAACCCGGCCTTGTGTTCCGGGCGCGCAGGCATCCAAGGCCGCGGTGACCAACTTTTTCCACACTCTCCGCATCGAGCTCGGGGATAGCGTACCGATCACCATCTTCTCCCCCGGGGTCACCAAGAGCGAGCTTTCCGACGGCAAAATGTCGCAGGCCGAGGGGAAAGTGCCCGGGCCGGAGAAGGCACGAGATCTTAGAAATGTGAGTAACATTTGAGCGCAAAAAACGTAGTTGTTCGAGAGGGTGTCGCTGTTTTGTCGGCGTGTCATAAGAGGTTTTTGTTCTAACTTTGTGGTACTCGTTTGAACTGTTTAGTCTGATGTTGAAACGGACCTGATTATTATGCTCTCTCCTACAAATATATCCGAACGGGACAAGAAGCGAGGAAAAGCGAGGGGGTGGAGCGGCGGTCAAAGAAACTCTATTGTCAACCATGTTCCAGGCAAAACTGGTTTCTAAGATGTGGGAATCTCAGGGTTGGAGGTTCCAGGGGAACGACGGATTTGGATTCAGGTTTTTTGCGTCACAGTATCGCATCCCCAGTCTAGCGCAGGGTGAAGTCCGCTTCATAGCTTGCGCGCTGGACCCTTCTATCGCAGAAGGTGCGCAAGAAGGGTGCTGCTGCTAAAACGGTCGAAGGTGGTGATCCACAAGAGTAGAAGTGCCGACTTCTGCCCCTTGTCGTTCGGCACTTAAGCTGCCGCCCAGACTCTCAACCTGATTGCGCGCTTCGGGTAGGGATACCTGTGACGTTTGAGGCAATCACTGTGTGCAGCGAACTGTTCAAATATAAGTGCTGAGTGTCCACATAAATGAGATACACACTCTAGCACACGCAGCGGACTCCTCGTTCCAACTAGTCAATAGCTTCTCTTGCTGGCAGCCAACGACTCGTTGCCCAGATCCGAGTCGGCAGTTAAACCGAGGAGACCTTCTATCTGGCATCGTTTTGTTTTCTCTGATTCTTTCCACTGCTGATCCTTTTGCAGGAGCAACTGGGGCTCTACCCCATTGTCCCGACCGCCATGATGGCCCGGGACGCTGTCAAGGCCGCCCGGTACAAGAAGCACGACATTATCCTCCCAGTCTGGTACAACATGCTCGGGGTCTACCGGGCACTCGCCCCCGAGGTGCTCGACGTCGGCCTTCGCCTGTGGATCGTGCAAGATCCTCCCATGGCGAAACGTGTAATCGATACGTTCAATATTAAAGTCGGCCAGCCGACGAAAGACCAGTACGAGGCAGGAGGCTTCCCAAAAGCGGACAAGAGCGAAGAGGACAAGAGCGAGGAGAAGCAACGGGAGAAGGCGGGCTCTCGGCGCTAGTTGAGTTGACTTGGGTTGTAGTCGTTCATTTTGCGCGCATTTGTACAGTGTTTTTCAATTGTTGAAATAGCGTTTTCCGGTTGCGGCAGCTGCATGACGCGTTGGTTATCAAATTGATCAGTGGTATTGTGTCATTAATCAGGACATTACAGTGTGTTTGCGCGAGTTGTTCATTTTCCGAGGACGATGGGCCGTCGTTTTTGAGTTTGTGTTTTAGAAAAATTGCACTGCATGCAATTTGTTGTACAGGTGCGAGACAATTTTAGGCTCGAGACAAAGAGCTGAAGAGAGCGAGTTGTGATCGGTGATGCGTTTACTACACGACTTTGTACACAAAATCCAATGGTTTTGCTGCTAACTAGTACAGTACGTCACGCTGGATCGAATGTAACGGTATTGAATTATCACGCATGCTGAGAATTGGACGCGCCCTTGAGTAAGCTTTAGTGAATAGAATGAAAGAGTGCGCGTCGTGATGATACGTGAAGATTCGAGTTCTTGCATGCAAATACAGTCGTTTCAAATCTCGATGCGCATGCATGCAACGAGACTCGGGCCGTTGCTTGCGACAATCTATTTGCCCCCAGTATGGGCGTATTTATGCAGCATAAGAATGTAATGTTTACTTATTCTGCATGACAGTGACGCTGTAAGGCCTGGCAACAACCAAAACAGCAGTGGTATACCGCGCTTGAGTCTCGTGCAAAAGTTCGTAGTCCCAGTCCACAGGTACAGTCTGCTTCAAGTTAAATGCACGGCATGCCGTGACATACTGCACTCGACGTTCCAGAGGTAATTGCCGATCAGGTTGTTGAGGAATCTTCCGCGACAACACTCGAAACGTCCACTTCACCGCAGGACTAGTTCAACTCAGGCGCCAGCTCTTCAGATATAACGCACAAGAACCTGTGCGCTTGGCTTTGGGAGAGCGAACCGCGACATCTTTCCAAATAGATTGGACGCAAGCCAACCGTGCTCATTAAATCAGCCTCACAGCACATCAAAATGATCTTTACAAAACATCAACCTAGGTTACACCACAGACACAAACTAGATTCAAGCAATCTGAAATGAGCTAGCCAACCTCTGTCTTCAATGTAGAGTCACCGACGGCTGATCAAATGGAGCGCGCTAGAGAAGTGCGGGCAACTTAAGCATGCACTAAATCTACGGTTTTATAACAGCTAGACTCAACAACTCACTGAATCAACCACAAGCACTCTATTTAGATCTGACATTCAATCTGGACACGCTACCTTTGTTTGCGTGCATGAATCTGACCTCGAGGGGAACCCTATGCGTGCTCTCAATGTCCCTGAAATCCATTCGCGTAACCCAACTCGCGTAAGTCAACCTAATTACACAACCCAAGAAGACCGCACTTTATCACACAAAACGCCACCTATGTATACACTGAATCTCTCCGTCTTGGCACACCCCAACAATAGGGCTTTCCGATGTTGGCAACCGAGCGAACTTAGCTAACAAACCTATCAACAAATCGTTGATCTCCAATACGGCACATGTTCCGCTTGCCCATGATGCTGTATCGGTTGTAAGCAATCAGGTTGTAGAACTTGTCCCGGAAAAACCTGCATCAGTGGGCGAGAAACTTTAAAACGCATTGGAGAAGCTTGCAGATTAACATATTATCCTGATCCAAAGACGTAACAGATCTTGCGTGAGTCGTGCTTGAGAAATGATGGGTATCGGGAGTTACAGGGCGGGCTTAGAATTTTTCAAAAATAATCCGTAGCGCTTTGCTTGGCGGGACATCTTGTCGAACAGCAAAGAACGGTTCTAGAAATAGGTCCTGGTAGAACCGTTCAGGTCCTGGTCTTAAAGAACAGATTAGAGAGCTTCAAGAAGCGGCACGTAAAAAGAGGTTTCACCGACTCGCTCAATTAGACTTAGGCTTCACCAGCAGCGACACTCACCCAGGTACGATCAGGCCGAGATGTCCAAAAGCAATCAGCGGCTGGTGCAAGTACTGCGCAATGTGCAGTATTGCCTCGGAGCGAATGTAGCACCTGGATGTATCACGAGAAAACATTGTCAACCTGTGCAAGAACACCTTTCCTTGGATCTGTTGGCAAAATTGAATCCGCAACCCGCAACTCAAACATGAGTTAAAGCTGACACAACTCTGATTGCGCTGCTCACGTGCATAACGCTCTTTCATGACGTCAATGACCCGCTCGGATCCAAGAAATCTACCCAAGCGGCGTTCAAGCTGTAGAGGCTGAGGGATATACTCACAAAGCCACTTCCATGTCTTCAGCATCTATACCACGTTCAGAATGAGGAAGCTAGAAACACCAGGTCTTCTGTAAAAGTAAAGACTTTCAAAGACAGTGTCGTTTCCATTCAGAGGTCCAAATAACTCTGTCGACTTCAAAACGCTAGCCAAGAGTTCAGAGTCTTCACTTGTTTGGTTCCACCAGGACGATGCTGGTGATGTCCTGGGGGTCCCGACCCGCACGGCGCAGGAGCGCCCGTCCCGCTTCGCTCTGGAGCGCCGAGAAGCGCAGATTCCTGCACACGAGGCAGGCAGTTGAGAAAATGAAGAAGCCAGTCTGCCTGAGATGATCAACGTAAGGTTCACATGCAGACCGTCTTGACCAGGAACTGGAAAAAAGGGTCCAGAAGAGGAGCTTGCGGTCAGCAGAAACCCAAAGCAGGTGAAAGCTGATCTCTACCACAAGGTTTTCCTCCTGTCACTCATGCCAGGGAATGTGAGCCGCAATCCAGACAGGTACTCCTGAATTGATTTAAGGCCCCAACCCAAACGAGAACCTTTTTACTCAAGGCAGGACATAGGCCCCATTCCAGCACAAGTAATCTTGACAAAGGCGGGGGGCTTTGTTTGGTGATTGAAGGCTGTGTACTCTCACTTGCTCAAGGTGGCTCGACACAAGCTTCCCTGTAGATTTGGGTAGAAAAATAG
Source organism: Klebsormidium nitens (assembly GCA_000708835.1). Classification (NCBI taxonomy): domain Eukaryota; kingdom Viridiplantae; phylum Streptophyta; class Klebsormidiophyceae; order Klebsormidiales; family Klebsormidiaceae; genus Klebsormidium; species Klebsormidium nitens. Next base: position 11,915 of record DF237734.1, on the reverse strand, counting down.
TGAATTAACATGGCTAAACAAGGTCTCTAGCAAGTAGAGTTACTAAGGATTGTGGACTTACCCCTTAGGATCATGATCAAGCATGAAGTTGACACCATTGTTGCACAGATTGCATACACCTGCAAGCAAAGCATGTAGATCGTTACAATTTTGGCAGAAACTGTCAGATTAAGCAACAGGAAAACGCACGACCAACTGTGCAAAATTTTGTTGAGAAGGGCCTTCATCAGGATTGTACTGTTTCTAAGAGTAAGCCCAGGGCACAATTCAGGTGAAGCTTTGAAGTGACAAAACTCTGCACAACCGGCCACAACTTGCCGTGCATGCAGATAAGACTGACCAAGTTGCATCCAGCAAGAAACTCCTTCTGAGAAGTCCACAGGATGATTGCATCTGCCCCAACCTCAACGGGTAAACTTCACATGCATTTGCATGCAGTCAGCATCCCTTTCTCAGCTTTGACTGAGCTGGCCCCCAACTGAAATACAAGGGCTCATTGAAAATTCAGGTTCAAGACAAGGGCCCTTTGTGGCAGATTGTTATTGCCCTACCCTCATACGTTACATTCCTGCAACAGCAAGCTTCAATGCTCCTTGCTCAGAAGGAGAAGGCCTCTCTCGCGGCTCACCGTCAAAAAGAATGACTGGCCGCTTGTCCTTAGCAAAGTAGACATCGCCCGGGTCACCGCCGGCCTGTTCCATCGAACTGCCAAGGCCAGCTCGTTCGTTCACCTTTGGCGAGTCCAGTGTGACACTCAGTTCCTTGTGCGCAGCACAGCGCACACTTTGCTGCCGTCTGCCCAATTGTGACACCTCATGCATTTGCATTCCTGTAGGCAAGTCTAAGACGAACAAGGGGGCAGCTCTGCGCAACTGCTGTCTGCATGGATTACGCCTTGACGGCAGAAGGGGCCCTGCAGCAGAGTTGGTGGATATCCTCCCTGCACTGCTGGTGACAGGCCCCACAGCGACAGTCAAGCAGCGTGTGCTTGCGAGCTGGGACATCGCCATGCTTGGCCTTAACTGGTGCAAATATAGGATGCAGAAAGAAAAGCTTGCCGCTCAACTCGCTGCTTGCAATTCAAGATGTTGAGATGTTTATCCAGCTTTGCCAGCGCTTGCTGTCAGCTTTTGCAGAACAGTGTCACGAAGTACCGTACCCAACAATCGCGTTTAAAAGCTTAGTTTCTGCCCAGGCACGGGATCAGTGCATGATGCAGCAGCGTCAGGCTCAGGAGTCGGTGATAGCTCAAGAAGCTCAAGAAGTAGCCCGCTCCGCGCGCGCGCCCTTGTACGAAGCTGTATTTTGTAGGGGGCTCAAGGCTGCTGCCGTTGCAATGACCGGCCCTGTAAACCGGCCCTGTCTTAGTCTAAAAGAATTATTCCGTCTGAAAGAACCGTCCTTTCCCACCCTGCAGGAAGAATACCCCCCCCACCGTCCCATTATGATCCTGTACTTTTGTGTACAGTAAAAGAGCTAGCCAGCACCAGGGCAGAAACTTCTAAGGCGCGAGGCAGAGGGAGTCAAGGGCGGCGAGAAAGCTTGCAAGTTGCAGGGGTTGGCAAACTACGGTATATTTGCTCTTAAAAGTGGGCGGGCTGGAGGATTTTGGCAGTGTGAGGCTCCTCTTAGAGTTGCTGAGGGTGCAGGGGAAAAGGTCTGTTGTAGCAATGTCTAATTTTGGCAAGGATGCATTCGGGAAGGAATGGAGCAAGGACCGGGAAAACGTTGGAAGCATCGCTGCGGGCTTCAAGGAGTTTAGGGACGCAAAGATGAAGCAACCGATGCCCCAGAGCTTTGACGTTGACTCAGAGAACTACTTTGATGGGGACGGGGACATGGAATTGGACACAGTGGACGGGCACCCCACGGAAAAGCATGTGGACGCAGACTTTTACAACAGTGAGCGTCTATGCTCTTTAGTGGATAGAGGCTGATGGCTGAGGCCATGTCAAAGTTCGATCGCATGTAACTGGCTTGGGCGTGTGGTCTGCAAGTCAGGAGGATTGGAATCGCGCGAATGAGCCACCAAAGTTGCCTTGGTTTGACTGGACCTCTCAGTAGGGGTGGCAGCGAGGGGGAGTGTCGCCTGGATTTCTTTTTGAGCAAAGAGACACGGGCCTGCGTCCTGGGTTTGTTGACAGTTGGACGTCCTTTGCGTTGAGTCCACTGTGCTATTTACAGATAACGCAAGGAAAATGTCACTTAAAAAGTGCATTTTGTTCCCTGCTGGCTTGCTTCTAAGGAAGGAACAATGGGCTAAGGTAAACAGTGCTGATTGACCCTTCAAGCAGAACACTTCTGCCTTCGATCAGGAACAATTTCAATGGCTTAACTCGGCCAGGAACAAATCAATTATTTATTTTGGCTGTCAGAGTAAGTCAACTCAAAACTGAAGACAGAGCTTTTCTGCATCCTTGCAGAGTTTGAGGACGATTTTGACGACACAGACATTGCCTAGTCTTTGCAAGTGGATCGGAAGGGTCAGGTGAGTTGCACTGAACAATCAGGGTAGTTTGCTGTGAAGCTTGTGGCCCCCTTGAGCAGTGCCTAATCTGCCCCATGATTTGGGCATACATGACTGACTACTTAAAGCCCGAACAAGTTAGTGAAGCCTTCTGTGTATGTGCAGCATTGGGCGAACTAATAGGGGAGTCAGTAAGAGAGTGAATACTTTGATCATCACACGATTGATGTAACATGAGATCTGTGGTTGTGACCGGTCAAACTGCAACTGTACATTGAAAAACGAGGTTTATTTTCCGTATAGGCAGAGATAAACAGCAATCTGAGGAACGAGTTTTTCCAAAGTGGCTTGTAGCCACTTAAAGAGGCGGTTTTGATAAGTTTTTTGTACGAAGCTTCAAGAGCGCTTCGCTATCGCAATGGAAGATTCGCAAATGGCCTTGACCAAAATGACAGCCAGCAACGTGGAGCAAGTCTACACCGAGTGCCCAGCCAGCATGGAGGATTGTTGAGTATGTAAGTACTGAATCAGTTGAACAATCATGTCGGATCAACAAGGTTGAGAAGCAGTAGTCCCCTCCTCGCTCTGCGGCTGCATCCTCTGGGGCCCACCCTTAGAGATCATGGCCTGAGCACGAGGCTGCATGTCGGATGGGGCGGGTGGCCCGGGTGCATGATGATATGCCATGACTCTGATGATGCACTTCATCGCAAATATTGAAAAGCCACAATCGAAACGTTCTATTTCGTGTGTCACAATTGTGGGATGCATGTGTGCATGCGCCGCCTGTAAACGCGCGGCATGTACAATCCAGCCTGCTGGCTGCATGGCATGTATACACAACTATACGTGAACTCCAGATCCGCGGCATCAAAGTATTGGAATGATACAATGATATGCTCAAGCTAGTCCAACGGTTGGGCCTCACCGTACGCAAAGTCCAACAATGATGCGCAAGGCATGCGAAAGGCGCCCGAGTTGCAGCACGGCGTGCACAATGCTGAGCCGACTAGTCGCCGCACAGTTCAGTGTCCATGCTACTCAGTAACTGAACACCGCTTCATACTCAGAAGAGAATAAATCAAATATCCAAATAATTCAAATTATAAGGTCGGCATCACATCCTCAGATGTGTGATCACTATATTAGCTAGCGTTCCGTCAGTACAAAAGAGCTTCTGCTAAGTCGCTTGCTGTTTTGCAAACTCGTATATACTACTTCCTAAAGCGTACTTACATGATTTTCTCTGTGCGGCTTTACAGAGCTTTTTGATCACTGACAAGTGGCGCGCGGACAATATGTCCAGTATTTTGTCCAGATCAAACAATGTATGCGTGCGTTCTAGAAAGAATGTTGTACAGGTCGACGACGTCTGATCAGGGCTCGCAACTTGAAGACACCTGTTCCCTTCTCTGCCATCTATCGAGATGAGTCCGTGAACCACGAGAACTATGGTAACTTCACAGCTCTACAGTAACGCAACGCTACTACGGTACATGAGATATGACCTCCTTTGCTTTACTCCTATAAGTTCCGTTCACGCCGGAAAATGAGCGTCGAGCTGCCACGTCACTGAAAGTTAACTCGTCGCCGGAGTTTCAGCGGCAGGCCCTCCTTCGGCCGCACCATGGGGACAAAGACAGTCTCCTCCGATGGATTTGTGAGCTCGAAGCTGCAAGAAAGAAAGCCACTCGAAAGTTTAAATCATGAAAGATCAACGCTGCGGCTTTAATAAAGAAGCAGCGAGTCGCCCTGAAAGATTAGTTGTTTACTCAACTAGATACCTGGTTCTCTTGCACGTTGTTGAATCAGCCATCTACGTAAGAGAGTTTCTCGCTTCACATCCGCCATAATTTCAACAGCGTGATAAAGTAAGCAAATTAAGCAGACATTCAGCCGACAATTAAAATTTATCGTCCACCTCAGAACTTCGTGGAGGTATCTGAACGAGTCCGTTTCGTAGCGCCATAATGAAGGCTAAGTAAAGGCAGTAGGTGAAAGAAGGGTGGCGCAAGCATAAGGAAAATGGTGGCGCAACGGAAACCAAGAGCAAACTCACTCCCAGAGGTGCAAGAAGTGGTACAGAAAGACCGTCATCTCCATCCGAGCGAGCGCGCTCCCCGGGCACTGCCGCTCACCTGGACACCGAAACAAGGACAGATAAAAGACCCGCTGTATCAGGGAGAAGCGCGCGTGTGGATTGCAGCACATCATTCAGCATCGAATCCAGTCGGGCAAATTCACGTACTTGAGAGCAGCAAAACCGGGGCAGCTAACAAGCCGCTCCTTTCGCCACAAGAAACGAGGCAAAGACACGGCATCAAACGCACAATCCCTCTGTGGTCATGAGGCAAACTCTTGTCGAAGTCTGAGAGGATGGAGACTGCAGGTGCTAAAAGGAAGAACCCGAGGAAAAAAATACCGGTTCAGGTCAGCACGACTCACCACTTCCAAACGGAAGGAACGTGTATGGCTTGAGCTTCTCCTGCATTGTAAAGCGGAGGGCGATTAAAACAGAGCTGATAGGTCGAGTATTCTTTCCGGATGTCTTTTCGCTAACTTTCTTGCATGGAGTTCCCTCAGCATAAAGGTGCGAAGTGCCAAGCACACGCTCAAAAGCTGACAGAATGATCTGAGTGAATTTTCGACTCTATTCTGAAAGAAAACTTGCAAACTCTTCCTAGACTTCTGGCATCGGATTGAGGTGAAAAAGAGCGCGCACAAGAGCGTGCAAACGTCTGTCGCTGCCACGGCAACATTTTCCGCACAAAAACTCGAACAAATCGTCGCCTCAGCAGATCGTAGGTTCCGTATCCCCGTTCATTCCGTTCACTCACGTCGAACCGCTCCGGCCGGAACTGGTCCGCTTCGGGAAAGTACGAGTCGCGGCACATGACGGCGCGGTAGTCTAGGTTGACGGACCAGCCCTTGGGTACGCGGTAGCCGTACATTGTCGTGTCTTCCGTGGCCACCTTGAATGCGTTCCCGACAATTGGCCGCAGCCGCAGGCCCTCGCTGATGACCTGCAAGTAGAGAGAGGAAACCAACTTTAACCAGGAGCCGTAAGGAAGAAAATATATAAAAAAAGTATTGAAATCTTGGAAGGCAATACCAAAGGAACTCTGTACTGAGAAAGGGTAAGCGCTGTAGGAGCCACAGAAACACTCACGTGAAATTTGAGTTTAGGGATGAGGAGCCTGGTCAATAATAGAATGTAAAAAAGAAATTGGTACAATTGGAAATAAACGAAGCAGTCGTAGGCCCTGAAAGATGGCTTGAGGGTGCATGGAGCAACCTGACCCGATTTGACCAACAGAGAGAAAAGGCTTGCAACCGCACACCCTCGATCGAACGGTGCATTCAAAGAAGGGGAGGATTGCAGTTGGTTTTCGGTAGGATTCGCGCACAGACCAACTTTGGGCTTTGGAAGATCTCTGATAGAGATTGAAAGCGAATACCGCAGAATGCTTAGCGGAAGATGGATCCAAATCAAGAAGAAACAAAGCAAACTCCCGCAGCCTCAGCAGAGGTGACAACCGTGATACTGGGTCGTTTCATACAAGCAATTTTCAGCGCTCTGAGTTTCAAAGTCCCTCAGGGTTGCAAGATGAGAACAATCTCGGCCAGGTTCAGTGAAGATTTCGCCCAACTTTCGCTGCGCTCCCTCGTTATACCATATTGACAACCCTCCCAAGAATAACTCCGGCGCCCAGTCGCCTGACGTGTCAGCAGATATGTCGGCGGACATTACACGTGCCGGGCAGAATGGTTACGTCCCCTCACCTGATCCGTGTACGCCAATTGGCGGACGTCCTGCCACGTCAGCGGCTCGCCGGCTGCCTTGCCGCTCCTGATGCGTGCATGCTCGTCCTGCGTGATCAGTATTAAGAAGAAGTTCGGCATACCATCCTTTTGTCTGAATCCTCCCGTTGTATATTTTTACTGTTGAGACAAGTTGGCGGCAAGCTTCCAGAGTTGAAGCGGTGAATTGCGCCTTGATCATGACCTGACCGTCGGAACCGATACGGCTTCGTACAAATCTCCAAGAAGGCGATGGCACTCGAGACTGGCGACACACGCGGACGATTCAATACTCAATTTTCGTACGTTTCCTGGAATTTATGATTGACTTCTTTGAGCGTACATGTGTGGCTTTACTTGCTTCACCCTCCTTGTTATTCATTTCTCGATTCAAGGGACGCTTTCCTTGCAAATTTGCAAGGGAAAGCCGCACTCGAAGCCAAGAGCTCGAGACTGCGGTATACGTTGACATATGGTAGCTCGAAAAGTTGCGAGCGAGGAACGCTCGGCTCACCCGCAGCTTCTGCTGGACGTCGGGACGGCTCCCTAGAGAGTGGATGATGATGGACAAACTGCTCGCGCTGGTGTCGTGGCCTGTAAAACGATTGAAAGACCGAACCACCTTGGACGCTGTAAAAGTACCGTTTTTGGCGCAGCCGAAAAGTCCGATGGCATACGTTCCAGCTCTTAACACACGTCATGCGAAAAGGTTCAACGTCACAACGACAAGATCATGCTCGAGTACTGACAAGCCAAGCGAGCCATGCTCAACTTTGTGAAAACGAAAGGTCTGATTCTCGTACCTAACCCTGTTATGATGTCCTAGAAAAGCAGGCTAACAATAACCGACTCCGGTTAGGGCCAGACTCTCCCTGCGAAACGTACCTGCGAAAAGCAGGTTAAGGAGGTTGTCCGACAGCTCCACCTCCGTAAGCTGCCTCCCCTCCGCGTCCTTTTCGGTTAGCAACCGGGTTAGGATGTCGTTAGGGACGGGTTCGCCATTTCTCAGCGCTGTGCGGCGTTCGCCCACAATCTGGGCGACCTCGGATAAGATGGCTCGGCGTGCCTGAGCGAGACACGTGAGGTTTAAATAACCAAATCTGGTTAGGAGACGAGTATGTTCTGATGCATCTGTCAGGGGGCTGCTAAAGCAGGGGTCAGACATAACCCTCTGGCGGTGGGACGCTTAATCACCGCTTTAAGCAGCTTTGATCGACAGCGCACCATAGCAGATAAAGACAGATGCTCCAGGCTTTCATCGGAGCTTAAGGGCAAGGCCCGACCCTCGCAGGTCCCGCTTCTATCTGTCTCATGTCTACTTGTCTCATGAGCCTCCCCTGGCCCCTACGAGACGTTACGATCATCAATTGATTGATTGATCGATCTTTAAATCCGGGTCCCATGCACCAGCTCCCAGCTAGCGAATGGTCTCTGGACAGAGCGGACCAGAAGCGCACTGAAAATAAGGAGCTCCTCGCAATCTGGGCAAAGATTCAAACGCTGCATATCAAAAGCTTGTTTGCAGTCAGCAACCAGTGATAACAGGCTCGACGGGCTTGAAAACATCTCGTCATTTGTCACTCATGCCCTCTGCCAGATTCCAACCCACCTTCATAGATTTCCCGAACTTTGTGAAGGGGAGGTCGATGGGGATTAGCACAGCCAGGCCTTGCACCCACACGTCAAAGTGACCCGACAGCCGCTCCGTCTGGGGTCCAGGCTTTGCGCCAAAGATCAGCTCTGAGATGACGTTGAATGTCAACTGCACACAGGATAGACGAGATCGTTGAGAAAGAGCCCCTGAAGGGGCCTGTAATTCAGAAGAGAGTAGACCACAGCATTGTGAGACAACATGGGATTAGGAATTGGCTTTAGCCGACTCTAAAACTATTACTCGGGAGAATCTTGTCGTAGACACGCGTTTGGGGCCTGAAAGTGATCATTCAAGGAATTGCTACATTGCTACATAACGAACCTCCATGCGTCTACACATGACATGGCGCATGATCTTGCGCACAATAAATCAGAATTTGGCACTGAAATCTGGTCTAGGGTCGGGCAGATCTTGTTAGCCAAACGCTTCTGGCCGGTCCACGCTATCTTGAAAGTCAGGGAGATTATAGAATCGCTCACGCCACGATCTCTTGACATATCAATGAAGCAAGTGACAGATGAGGGTTAGGCTCTCTATGAGCATGTATGTATTGTCGCCCTTACCCGCCTCATCTCTTGATGCGCCTTCAGAATCGTATCTTCCTGCCAAGAGTCCAGGAGCGACAGCACCGCTCTCTCAATGAGAGGCACGTACGTTTTCAGGTTCTCCAAGCTCAGGGGGTTGGCTATCAGTGCGCGTAGATACTTGTGCTTCGGCCCGTTTGTCATGGACAGCGCATGCTCGCCGATGAGGGGCTTGAAAGACCGCGGCCATTCAGTGGCATACAGTTTCTCTGCAAATGAGAAGGCGCTCATTGGAATTGGAGACTATGGTTATTCATTTGAAAGTTCGAGGGCTAGGCAACGAGGCGCTCGAAGAATCTCAGTCATTCAGTGACAACTAGTCTCTCTGCAAAGATTGAAACTGCTTACTGAGACCGATACTTCTTATGGATATTTGATCAGAGCGTGTTTGTCATGGACAGCGCATGCTCGCCGATTGGGGGCTTAAATGATTGTGGCCATTCAGTGGCGTACAGCTTCTCTGCAACCAGAGGAAAAAGCTTGTGAATAAAACTGGTCTCATTAGTTGCCGCACTTGATGGGAAAGCTTGTCCAAGACAAAAGTACCTTCTAGGTAAATGATCGAAACAATGTGATCAAGGAGAGCGATCTTTGAAAATTTGCCAATGAGCCACTTAAAAAATGGAGCCACTAGGATGAGCCACAATAACTCTGCGAAATAATCCAGGAAGCAAGAGAGGAAGCTATTCCCCAAAACAGATTGTTCTTTATGTAGTACCAGCAAGGAGAACCCAAGATGAGGATCCGAGAGTCGCTGATCTGTCAAGTCGCTAACCGTTTGTCAAGATTTGGGCTGCAGCCTCGGGCCCCGATACAGTGATAAAGTTGCGCCCGAGCGCGTTTGACTTGAAGATCCTCCCATACTTGGCTTGCCGCGGGCCCGAGAACGCATCGGGGTTCTCAGGATTCAGACTTCTAATGAGCTCAAGCGTCTCGCCGATGATTGGCAGGCCCAGAGATCCGGGGGGCAGCTCGAGCCCCTCTTTCTCACCCCCATGCTTTGCTTGCGTCTGTGTCTCTTTTTCTAGTGTCAGCTTGGCAGCTGGTACCTTCCTGTGTTGACCCTTGACGCCGCGCTGAGGGGATCTAATGCTGGATTGCTGATCATGAGTGCTATGTAGAGTCACGGTACAACCCAAGAATGCCCCTCTCTTCAGTGGCAAGCTCAGCAGAGCACCTGGATATCGCTTGCAAGTGATGCGCTGGGAGGAAGGGTTGCTAGAACATGGCGAGTGCTGCTGCTGCCTCGTCTTTGCTGCCGGTTTCAAAGGCGCTGCGGATTGGATGCTTGAGCAGCTCTTGAGGGAACACGAGAGGGACATTTTGGCAGAGAGCGCTCGAGCGCGCAATGCTGCGAGATAAGATCAGCTTAGCAGCTTCGCGAACGTGCTTCTGGTCTAGCTCTCTTTCAGAAGAAACCTGGCGCTTTTCTCTTCCACAAGATCCTTGGCGGCGTGGGCTTCACTTTGCTACTTTTCGAGCAGCCTCCAGAGTCCATGCACACACTTGCTGAATCGTGTGCTACGTAGTACATCATGTACGTAGTACCATACCATGTACGTAGTACATGGCATACCATCTCCGCGCGACCGTTTCATGTGCTGAAAGCGCCCCAATCGCTTATGATTTTCATATGGAATTTTGGTTTAGTCTTTGAGCTGTCTTGCTATGGGGTTCAAGAACCGTCTCTCGAAGCGTCGGCAATAGAGAGACCGGCAGATGATCCGCGACTCGGGTGGTCAACATTGTAATCGGGAGCTCCCTTGAGCTATATAAGGGATCCTGATTTCTACAGTGGATGCGGAGAGAGCTAGTGTAGAGTTGAGAAAGATCTAAAGATGAAAGTTGTCCTCAATCCGGGGTCTAGCGAATGAGGTCCACAAGTGGAGAAATCCACTTTTGTAGCTTGACCCAAGCTGCCACTGTGCTCGCATGAGCTCAGTCTGTAAGTATAGTCTATAGAGTAGTCTTAGTATTATTGTGTGCAGCTCAGTTGCTAAGATGAGCTTACCTTAAGCTAAGCTCATCTTGCGCAACCAATAGGAATCGAGTATTTATTTATAAGATCATGTTACCGTTATAGGGGGAAACATGCAAATCATCGGAATAATCTGATCAAGTCTATCCGTATATCTACGGCTATAAATGTTTAATAAAGATCCACGTGTTACAGCAGTCCCCCCCTTAAGTAATAGCAACGTCCTCGTTGCTGGGGTTTAAATTTACTAGGTGGGCGTCGACCCATTGGGCCTCGTGGAAGGGCTGGTCTCGGTAGGTGACTAAGTACTGGGTGCGCTGCCGGGTACCGCGGCCGACGGTTCGTTCGTCCACAACACTGTCAATAGGGTGTTGGGGATTGTCTGTGGTGAGTACCGGAGGAGGTGGTGGTGGGTCTCGGTCGGTGAAGCGGGTCGGGTCGTTTGGATGGTAGGGTTTTAGCTGGGATACGTGGAAAACGGGGTGGATTGCCATGTGGGCGGGTAGGTCGAGTTTGTACGCAGCGTCTGAGATGGTTTGTTGTACGGTGAATGGCCCGGTGTACCTGGGTGCGAGTTTGCGGACTTGGGAGCGGGTGGAGAGCGACAGATGGGCGGTGGATAGATAGACTTGGTCGCCGGGTTGGAAGGTAAGCGGGCGGCGACGCTGGTCGGCGTACTGTTTTTGGCGGTTTTGGGCGAGTACAAGGAGGGTTTTGGCGTTTGTAGGGAGGAGGCGATGTTGTGCAGGAATTGATCGGCGGCGGGTGTATCGGAGGAAGGTGGTTTTAGTAGGTTGGCGGGTGTGAGGGGGTGTGGACCGGTATTGAGGTAGAAGGGGGAGTGGCTGGTAGAGAGTTGGACCGAGTTGTTATAGGCAAATTCGATAGCTGTTAGGTATAGATCAATGTCAGAGTGTCGGGCGTTGACGTAGGGTCGGAGGGCTTCCTCGATGACCCGGTTCACGCGCTCGGTTTTATGGTTTTAGGGTTTTAGGGGTTTTAGGGTTTTAGGGTTTTCACCCTAAAACCGCCTTCCACCCCCAAACCGACGGTCAAACCGAGCGCGTGGAGAGCTTGGTACCAAGGAGCCTGAAAAGGGTACGCCAAAGTTAGAAGTAAACCGAGGGTCCCTGTCAGAAATGATCACGCGCGACAGTCCCTTATGACGGAATACGTTATCAAAATATACACGAGCGATGGCGGGGGCGGTCGTGTCATCAGATATGGGTGCGATTTTTATTTCTTTCGATAAGCGGTCGACGAAAACAGCAATGCCGGAATTTCCTCGAGTGGTTTCAGGTAGTCAGGACTGCAATTAAGTCCATGGTAATTTGCTCCCATCGCTCCTGGTGTAACGGCGCTAGCTTTCCGAGCCCCTCGCGGGGATCCCTCGGTAGCTATACGCGCGCGGGTCGCGCGGACTAATGTCAT